>JAGGAP010000219.1:0-49944 GCA_017657235.1 Termitomyces sp. T73sscA | reverse complement strand
AAAACAATTAGAGTTTGTTGGCAAAGACTAGCAAATACCGATCGTGTGGCTACCAGAGCCAAGAGTAGAAAATATTCGAGAGGTAATCCAGAAAAGGGAAGACACGTGATCTGTGGTATGATGTATTGAGAAGTCATTGCTCAACACCCTTTGATTGGACGTACTCAATCGAAAACTTGAAATTGAAGAGGGGTGTGGTCACGCAGTACGATAATTGGAAGAGGGTGGATGAAGAGGAGATTAGGAGGGGTGAAGGGATAGGGAAGGAGAGGGTGAGTGGGGTGGGAGGGCTTACTTGGAAAGGAGTTAACAGAAGTTGTAAGAGTTTCAACTTGGTGCTAAGTGCATATGCAAATCCAGAGTGAAATAGCATCTTTCTGTGTCTTTCTTTTTCATGTATATGTACAGTACTATGTTTTGGAGTATTGCGAGGCTGTATAGTAAACCTGCCACCAAACATTTGGACGAATAGGTTAGGGACCGTCCCTCTGTTAAGAAGAGTATAATCAACATAATCGACGCTTGCTCATAATGACGACAGTAACGAGTCCAATTTAGTACCTCGCGAAGTCATCACAGTAGATGCTGAAACCTGTTAGCACACAGCCTGCCAGAAAATCCTCTGCCTCGATTGATGCGATTCCCTCTGGCAGTGATTCGAACAAATGACAACTAAACCTATGCAGAGTGCACACGCTGTGTGGTGTTCTGTGTAATAATGGAATCGAGGATTTCGTTGCAGAGGCAAAGCAGAGGTTTGCGTCATCTCTACGCGCGTCGCGAAATCTAATCACGCGACACAATTTTTATCAGTCTCAGAGTCTGAGTCGACCTAAATCGTTCTCTCCAGCACTTTGAACCTCCCTCGCGTGTCAGAAGCATCTATCGAGCTCTGAGCTCTATCACACAGACTGGCTCCTCATCCAGCTGGCGTTTCTCCTGTGCACGATAGGCTACTGTTCGTGATATCTGAGGCTACATAGGCCTTTCACATGTCACTGTTCTTGAAATCACTCGAAGTCACTGAAAATATTACAACGTCAAAACTATAGGATTCCGTAGAATATGTCCACAAACACACCTCCCGACGTTACTCCCGATCTTGTCGACCAAATTTTCGGGGAAGTTGCGACTGTACAACTCGCTAGCCTTATATTGCTGAATTTCCTTCACTCGAATCTTCTGACAGTGGAATCAGACGGTAGAGAACTTTTGCGTCATGAGTGGCCAGAGGCCTGTGCCGTCGCTGCCTATTCAAAGGATGCCCGCGCAGATCCTGCAAATCTTTCTGACTTGTCGAAGAATTATACATGGAAATGGTGCCAAATACTCCATGAGAACACTGCGCATGGAATCGAGATCTTCCTCAATGTAGTGGGTCTCTCTGCATACGTCGCTGCTATGACGACTAGTTCTGTAGAGGAAATCCGCAATAGGGAGGTCACTACTCGATTTGTGACTTTGCCCCGTTCATTCGGACCACTGCAAGACCCCACATCTCCGGATAACTCGTATTCTCCACCTCATTTCTTTGCTCTACCGTCGACTTCATTTTCGTGCAAGAACACACGCAATGCTAGCTGTCGTCCTGAGGAATTTTTGGAAAAGCCTTCTCCAATGTGTATCATTCAGGAGGAATTTCCATCTATCCTCGATAGATTCCCTCATGTCATTCCAGATATCAACTGCCAGGAAGGTCCTCTGCAAATCGGATTTCGCACAGCATCTGGTCCAGCTAAAAGCCATGATGTGCCTTCCGATCCCGCCTTTACATTACGAGATGAGTTGATATCGCTCGGCGCAAGTTTGGAAGCAAACATCCAGCGTAGCGATTCGCCTCGAGTGGAACGAATACTTCGCGAACAACGTCAGAGGTGCTTTTTGGATTTGTCCCGCGTCTGTGCTCCAGAAGTTCTCCTTCCTGGCGTCATAAGTGTAGAAGACGACTTTGATGAGCACGTACAAACAGTGATGCGACATCAACGTCGTTCTCAACCATGGCTTCGTTTTCTTTTGGGTCTTGCGATAGATGAAGACGAAATAGGACTCTTTCGCGCCGACGCAGTTGGGCTTCAAGAATACACTTTTGATAGGACGACGGGGTTTGGCGTTATCCAGGTCATTCGAATCGCACTCGGCATAATTGTCGCCACAAACGAAGAGATTGGTATCCATCCTATTCTCTCATTTCGAGAGGTTGTTGGAAGGCCTCGTTCGGAGTCGGACCATGAGACAGGAAGAAACGACACTGCCTCTAACGAAGAATTGCCACCCAAGAAGAAGGCTCGGTTAGCAGCCGATAATGAGTATCATCGCGGAACAATATCTTCTGGACGTATTCGTTATAGGTACAAGGAAATGAACTTCTGTACCTTGGAGAACAAGAATCTGCGTATCCCCGACAGTAATGCCATCTTGCCCCAAACGAAATACTACGTTAAGTATTTGCTAGAGGATGAAGGTTCCCTTTTTGGGCGCTCTACACGGATATGGTGTGTCTACCGAGAGGTCTTTGATGAGGAGAGAGGGAAATATCCGGAGGCGGCCGGGGTTGTCGAGACCTGCCCTCTTTTTATTGGCCCATTTGCTCTTAAGATGTACAACGCCAACGTCAATCATGAAGCATACAAATCTGATCTTGTACAGAGGGCGATTGAGGCTAACGTCAGGCATGTCGTCCTTCCGAAATAGTATGCCTTCTTTTTTTCAGCGATCCTCCCATGTATAACAAAATACAGTGTCTGGTATCTAGGACGGGTTGTACGCGATCTGAGACCAGGCAGTTATCCGCAAGCGGATGAACCTGAAATGGACGACCGTGAAGAGATCGTGATGATCTCCCCTTTCAAACGCACATTAGCGCAATTTTCCAATGCGGGCGAATTCTATCGAGGCCTTATCGACGCACTGAAAGGTGCGTACATCGTTTAAAGTTTCACGCTCAGCCTTCTTCATGAAGATAATAGGCATTGAATCTTTGGAAAAAATGGGCCTCATGCACTGCGACGTGAGCATAAGCAACATTCTTTTGGAAGCCGAAACATGTCCCGAATCGCAAGACGTACTTGAATTTGTGACGTTCTCAAGCAACGAGACTGCCGATTCGGAGATCGCGTTACTCCTCCAACCGTCTGGATCTGACGGTGGATTGCATGACCTCGACCTTCTAGACCGTGTTCCAACTTGTCAAGAGCCGGATCAGAAAACAAAGGTGAGATTTTATTTGTCGTTGATACTCTATGAGTTTGTGACGTTTTCAACCGACGAGACTGCCGATACGGAGATTGTTAGGTTTCCCCGACTGTCTGGACCCGATAATATAGAGCATGACCTCCGTCTCATGGCCCGTTATATGGAGTGGTTTCAAACTCGTAAACAGTCAGATCAGAAAACAAAGGTGAGATTTTATCTGTCGTTTACCTTACTATCATTTACCCTAGTCAACTAGGAGTTCAATCGTGTTGTATGTCCATGATCTATACAAGATTTTATTATGCTCTGACTGCGACATTTCAGGGTACACTCCCGTATATGTCCATTTCGTGTATTGAAGGAAAAAAGCATCTCGTCATTGACGACGTAAGTAAGTTTCCGGACATCATTCATATTCACATTACTTGTATATCAGGTGGAGAGTCTATTCTACGTCCTCTATCTATCCATGTTCCGATTTCCTGGACCAGTCCCTAACTGTTATCCATCGGCGCCAAAACAAGCTGCCTTTCGATACCCAAAAGAAATCGAACATTGGACGGACGACATGTCAGACTTGTACGGATGGACAGAAGAGAAATCATATCATCAGATCCATGCAAACAAGTCATCCTTCTTTGAATGGCAAGGTACATACACGCCCTATCCTAATTGGGTTCTCACTGCTGCGACCCAAAGTCTGCCTTTTTGGAAGAATACTATCCTTGTCCACCGAATTTTTCTTGGAGCTTTTCACGAAAACTTGTGGCGCAGGGTCGACCATCCGGGTTCAACGAGTATAAAGTGGGTTCGTAACAAAAATTTTTCTCTGAGAATGCTCATTGAAGAGCTGGAGAAATATGAGAGCTCGATGAGAGAGTTGTTAACAGATCTCAAATGACCAAATTGGTGATGGTACTTGAAACGAATACGGCAGCGACTTTATATTAAGTACTCCGGGATAAGTACTATAAGTAGTTGCTCTATGTTTCAATGACTTCATATATGATGAAACCCTAGTTGAACCTCCCATTACATATTTCATGGCTCTGATAGCCCAATAATCAATGGTAAGTTGAAAATGTATGAGAATGAATTTTATCGACACTTGTGAAGTGGTGTGTCTGAGTCTGCTATCAATCATCAAAGGTGTGATGAAGGGTGGTACGAGGTGATGTAATGTCACATCGCGAGAATTTTGCAGAATGAGGTTATCTCCATCTTCAAAAGGCCTAATATGCCATAGGTACACGAGGGAGAAGCTCAATATCATGCACATGTCCCTAATTTATGGTTAGAATTGTATTCGAACCAGCAAACTACTGATAAAGAACCCTCCACTCCGCCAAAGTCTTCTGCAGAATCCCCCGAAGCAACAGAACAAGAAGGCTCATGCATACATATTCAGCTTGCAATGTCCACACATATACTGTCCAAGAAAAAGTCGCTGATCACTCAACATTTTCAAATTCATTCTCTTGTCTTCTTCCCTAACTAACCACACCCACCACCTCCAATCCCCTCATTCACCACTCCCAGAAGCTGGAAACATCTGCGCACCCGGATACTACAGCGGCGACCTCTGCTCTTCCGCGAATCCAGGCGCAGAGGCGCCCTCCGGGAACCGGGGGTACGACGACGATGCATCAGGAAACACTGGCCCCGAACCAGAAACGTCGGTGCACCAGGAAACGATGGGCCCATCCCGCACCCAACACCGGAGCACCATACGATGGAGCGTATCCTGCATGTTGCGCCGGTGCCGTTGGATAATACACGAAGGCCCATACCTCGCTTCTCCAGGGACTACGAAGGGGGAGGCGACGCGTAGCCAGACGCAGAAGGGGCGGACCCACAGTCTAAGTCACGTAATACGCAGATGCAGACGCAGGTACAGACTCAGACCCCGTCGGTGCCGCCGCCGCCGTCTCCGACTTGCTGACGTCGGCGTAATCATGTCTATAATGCAGCTTCGTCTGATGCCTGACCTGACCCGCGCGTGCCTGCTCCTGCTTCATACCCATACCCCTTCCTATCCGCGCTCGCCTCCCGTTTACACCCTTCATGCTTATCTGTCTTATTCGGACGCACCGGGAGACAGACGCAGATCTCTGGGGTTACTTCGTGCGATGCATATCTGTGAAGCTATTCCCGGGGTCGACGTCAGTCATACAAGTGAGGACGGGAGACGATCATGAATTCGAGGTTCATGATTGTCTGGTGTGGCGTATGGTGCACACACCTGGAACGGCATCTTCTTGAGTGTGACAATGTCTAAATGTTTATAATGTATGATATCAGGTGCGTGATTGGCATCGATGAGCAGGAATCGGAGTACCTGGCTGTAATCGCGTAAGTGACCAGCCCCAAGTGTTTGGTGCTGTTTTTTAAATCACAGTTACCATAATCCCAGGGTGTGTCAAGTATAGCATTCTACTAGCGTCAGGTGCCGGTACAACTTTGGCTACTGCTTCCCCAAGTCTTTGTCACCAAATAGTCAAGTGATCCAATTCGCAATGCCACGTTACGAGGTTCGTGTGATTATATAGGGCTCCTTCAACTCTATCTCAGGCAGGTTCCTTATCACTTACTCAAAGACGCTGAGCTGAACCAGAAGTTGTTGTGCCCCACCCCAACAGACCTTCCCCTGTGCTACCAGAGACCCTATTACAGGTTTTCTAGATTCCAATTCGTTCCAGTCATGCGGTCTAATCCTGGCTCTAGGCATGGGCAGCTTTATCAACAAGACAAGAGATGCTAAAATATATGAACTGAAATCAAATATTCTCCTTGCTGCATGTTCAGTTTATATAAGATGAGATGGCATCTAATCTATTATCCTGAATAGATGCTGCCTAGTGGCCTTGTTGATCCGACGAGTCAACGTATTCCAAGCGTTCTAGGTTTAGCTATAGATGTCCATTCTAAAAATCTGTCGACACCTCGAACAAGTATGATTGATATCAGAATAGCTTCTCCAGAATCGTGAGTCTTATGGTCGCTTTAACGTAAAAGAGCTCCTGGCTGATATTTTAGACCCTTGTTTTTACTACAAGGGACTCCGAATTCTGCAGGTCAGCCGAATAAACCAAGTCAGGGGACTGTAAAAACAGGTGGCAAACCCAGCATCAAACCTGGACCGCAAATTACGAGAAAAGATGCCAACGGTCAACAGTTGCCCTCTCAGAATTGAACAACCAAGGTTACGTTGTCTGGTCAATGTTAACAATGAATTTCGACTATGTTTTGATTCCTCACACTGTATAACTAGTTCACTTTGTCAAATGACAACCACTTTGTAGTAATCATCACTCATTTCCTGCCGGAAATATCAACTATGAGCTTTCCTCCATATGCTGTGAATCATCTTGGATCCTTTCTTCTTCGGTAAAAATCCCTTGTACCTTTTCTAAAACTTTAAAAGTTCGATTGAGCATATGCAGTCCTACAATCCAATCCCATCATAGGCTACCCAAATATTGTCAGACACATTATGAAGAAAATTACTACAATGCCGCATATCGCACCAACAAACGACCGATTGTAAAAATCAGATCCACCAAAGCGCGTAAATAGAAATGCGTCGAGAAAAGTGGAACGACGACTCAGTATCAATTCAAAAACAGAACTCTAAGGTTATCCTCACCCCCGCATCAGGAGAACGCATAAAAAGAAAGGAGATAAATGCATCAGTGCCAGGCTTAATTTCCCCTTCATTGATCAAAGAAAATTTGACTGATCGGTGATCATTCCTAGTATTGAGCAAAGGCCACAGTTATACTGATCTGTCAGAAGTAGTCTTTCAAAACAGAACTTGATGATATCAGCCGGCAATCAATCTGATTGGCATACAACAAAGGCAGAAGCCCAATCTTGTCAAAGTAAACTCATCCACATGTGTCAAGCACTTACAAACCACTGTAAAACACTCTCACTTCCTCCAAGTTTTCTCTATACATAATCAATCTCCCAAAAGCAGCAACAACAACAAAAAAAAAAAAAACTCGCAATGTAAGTACCACCGTGTGACACATACACACATTGTCTACAGTCCAAGAGAAAAAAAAATTCAATTCACTTATCACTCCACATTCTCAATTCACACCTTTCCCTCATTCACCACCCCCCAGGACGCGGAAACATCTGCGAACCCGGAAACTGCGGCGGCGGCGGAGGCGGGGACCTCTGCTCTCCCGGGAATCCAGGCGCAGGGTACGACGACGACGCCGGGCCCGCACCAGGGAACGCAGGCCCCGAACCAGGATACGCAGGCCCCGAACCAGGGAACGCAGGCCCCGAACCAGGATACGCAGGCCCCGAACCAGGATACGCAGGCCCCGAACCAGAAAACGCAGGCCCCGAACCAGAAAACGCCGGCGCCGCACCAGGGAACGCCGGCGCCGAACCAGGAAACGCAGGCCCCGAACCAGGGAACGCCGGAGCGCCATACGACGGGGCGTATCCCGCATGTTGCGCCGGGGCCGGGGCGGTGGGATAATCATACGAGGGTCTATACCCCGCTTCGCCAGGGAACGACGAAGGCGGCTGCGGCGGCTGCGGCGATGCGTACCCAGACGCCGGTGGCGCACCCGTGTTCGAATTCGAGGTGGCGTAATACGCAGACGCAGACGCAGACGCAGACGCATGTCCAGAATTCCACCCCATCGTCTCCGACTTGCTCGCGTCGGCATAATCACGCCTATAATACGCCGCAGCTTCGCCTGACGCCTGACCCATGTCTGCTCCTGCTCCTGCCCCAGCTCCAGCTCCAGCTCCATACCCAGCTCCATACCCATACCCTCCATACCCCTCCCCATCCCCACTCGCCTCTCGTTTATGATCCTTCTTCTCCTTCTTCTCCTTCTTATCCTTCTTCTCCTTATCCTTCTTCTCCTTCTTATCCTTCTTATCCTTATCCTTATCCTTCTTATCCTTCTCCTTCCCAACCCCAAACACCTGCGTAACCTGCGCCACACCCGGTATCTGACCGACATACCCCACAAGCTGCGCCTGCATCTGCTGCCCCTCCGCCTGCGCCACAGAACCCTGAGACGCCGAAACCCCACCCTCCCCCGCCAATCTCACATTCTCATGATTCCGCACAGCATCCTTCGTCAGCCGACCTAATATCCTCTCCCTCTTATTCCCGAGCCCGTTAACCCAATCGTGCATCTCCTGCAGCATCTCGCGCTGTACACGCGAATTCGGGTTGTGGAAGTGTGAGTGGAACCTGTTGTGAGGTGAGGTGAATCAAGATCAAGCTGCAAGCCGGGCGCAGGAGCGAGTGAATATAAAAAAAAACGAACGTACATAGCCTGAAGCACTTCCTCCGCTAACCCATGTACATTAACCGAATTATCATCCCAAGCTTTCTGAACCAGCCCAACCGTGTTTTTCTAGTGAAAATAAATAAATCATCACACTCCTCAACACCCACAAGTGGTAGCAATCACACATACCACAACAACCCTCGCAACACGTCCAGCCGCCTCATTCAAAATCAAATTCTACACCAACACCATACAATCACATCTTAAGTCACTTCAAAAAAATAACCCATCTCACAACAAACACTCACAAAGTGATCTTTACTCAAAAACGAATGCGTAGGATCCGACTGCAATGTACTCACACATCAATACACCAAAACAAAACAACAACGGACACAGACACAACGCACCGCTCTAGGATCATTAAACACCTCATACTGATCATGACTATTAATAACCTCCCCCGAGATATCCGACAAAGTCGATGTAGACGTCTTCAATATGGGCTTCAAGAACGGCTAGAAGCGAGGAAAACGCCACGCCCCAAAGGTCAAAGGTCAAAGACATATCCCAAACAACGAAAGAAAGAACGAAAGAACGAAAGCCGGAAGCCGGAAGCTCACCTCGAGCGTCGTAAACACAAAAACTAACGGACGGTAAACATCAGCCCTGCGCCACACATCAACAACAAACAAACAAACGCACCAGAGATCGAATCAGTAATTTTCTCAATGAGCGGTCCTAACCCAGGTATCTTCTCAATAGTCTTCTCAATCTTCTTCATAACTGTCACAAAAAAAATCAGCACATCCCTCCCACAAAGAAACCCAGACAACCACCACCACTCACCCGAATCACGAAACGTCAAAACCTGCCAAAGCACAGCATGCAGCTCCTGCGGGGACATCTCCTCTGGCCTCTTCCCTCCTTGTCCTTGTCCCCCCATGCCCATGCCCATACCTCCCCCTGGCACACCCGCAGCACGAATCCGCTCCACAGCCTCCATCTCCCTCTCCATCTCCCCCCCTCCCCCACCAGGTATACTAAACAGCAGCTCACGCAATACCGCTCCTGGGTCCCCCCCTCCTCCGCGGGAGGAGAACGGAGATGAAGAGGCGGAGGAGGAGGGAGAGGAGAGGGACCGCGCACGCGCGGTGTCGAGGGATTTGTTGAGGTCTGTCACTGATGCTTGGGAGAGGTGGTCGCCGGCCTCTGTGTGTGTGCGAGGGTGTCGTTAGTCAGAGGTGAGGTGGAGGGGGCATGGGCATGGGCATGAGAGGACGTACCGCCTAAGAGGGAATGAAAAAAGTCACTTGATCCGAATGTGCCTGTGTGCGCGGGGTCAGCGGAAGTCCTTGTTCGCAGAGGGGAGGAGACGCACCGGTGACGATAGGCGCGACCCACTGCCCATCGGGCGCTTGAACGCGTACCTGGTCTCCGACGTGCAGGAACACCCCACGGTGCCCCATCATACCGAGCGTAATCTCGCACCAGTTCGAGTGAGCCGTAAAATCTTCTAGAGTGTGCAGCTGCTCCCGCGGCGTAGTTAGGTTAGGTTAGGTTAAAATCAGATTAAGTTGGAGTTGAAGTAGAGGAGATTGAATTAGATTGGGTTACTGTTAGAGTGGATCCGTGTATGGCGGCGGGGCGAACTCACGAGTGTGCCGAGGAGGCGGTAAGCCTCGTACTCGTCCTCCTTGCGCCCCTGTGCGCGGTGCTGCCTGCCGAGGTGCACGCACCTCTCGAGCAGACGGCGCACAAGCGCCTTTGACGTGTCCCACCCGCCTTGTTCTGTCGTACAGTCAGTAACGCCGCGCGGGGCCGTCGACGCGCCGACGCACCGTTTGCGATATAATTCTTCATCCCCGTGCGCGGGTCAATATCCAGCTCGCGTGGCTACGGGGGGCATGAGCGTGAGTCAGCGTGAGTAGTAGACGGGACTGACGTCAACGGGAGGCCGGAGAGCGGGGTGGTACCGGCGCGCGTCTTCGCCTTCGCCGTAGCCTTTGGGGTTATCGATGTGTTCGACCTGTGCAGGTGGATCAGCGTCAGCGTCAGCGGTGGGCAAAGGGGACGGACGCACGGGGAGATAGACGCCGATGCGTTCGGGCGTCACTTCAAACTCGTGGGTTGCGTATCCGTGTGCCTATTCCCGGGGTCAGTAGGGGCGCCCATTGGGATGGGGCACGGACCATGAATCCGAGGACCATGAGGAGGTTCATGATTGTCTGTGTGGCGTCAGCCTCGGCGCACGAAGGGTAGTTCAACGCACCTGGAGCGGCATCTTCTTGAGCGCGGCAATGTCAATAGCCTATCAAGCAGCTGTATCAGGCGCGTGATCGATGAGAGAGGAAACTCGGCGTGCCTGGCTGTAATCGCGCAACCAATTGCTAGAGACAGAGGTTAGCTGCGAGTGTGGATGATGGCAGCTTGGAATCGCACCCAAAGTAGACGCGCTTGATGTCGAGGCCGTTGAACTTGCGGCCGCCCGAGATCATGGATGCGAGAGCGACGATGCCGCCGCCGCCCTTGACGAGCCCGGCGAGTGTGTCTTCCTGGGAGGGGTGAGTGTTGCGTTGGAGTGCAGCGCGGGACTTACGATGTCGCCGTGGCGGAATGCGCGGCCTTCCATGTATGCGAATCTGGGAGAGGTGAGCAAGGGCGGTGGGCAGACAGGGACACACACGAGGGGATGTTGCCAGCGCCAAAGGCATATGCGCCATTGCAGCAGACGAGGAGGAGGAAGAGGATGGTGGCGGAGGACATCTCGGCTGTTCGGCAATTCGCGGGGAATAATTTTTTTTTTCTTGGGCCGTGTGGATTGCAAGCTTCACCCCATGACGAACCCCACCGCGTCCGCGCCCGTCGTTCCCTCTGAAGTCGGCTGGCAGTTTGTGCCGCAGTACTACACTTTTGTGAACAAGCAGCCCGACCGTCTGCACTGCTTTTACACAAAAGCGTCTACGTTTATCCACGGCGTCGAGGGCGAGGACGTCGTCCCGTGTTTTGGGCAGCAGGAAATCCACAACAAGATCACGTCCATCGGATTCCAGGACTGCAAGGTCTTTATCCACTCGGTCGACGCCCAGTGCTCCGCCAATGGCGGCATCATCATCCAGGTCATCGGCGAAATGTCCAACCACGGCGACCCCTGGCGCAAGTTTGCACAGACTTTCTTCCTCGCCGAGCAGCCTAACGGCTACTTTGTCCTAAACGACATCTTCCGCTTCCTCAAGGAGGAGACCGTCGACAGCGACGACGATGACGAGCCCAGCCCAGCCCCGGCCGCACCCGCCGAGCCCCCGGCCGACGTCCCCGCCCCAGCCGAGGCCCTCGAGCCCACCAAGCCGCCCTCCCCGCCCCCTGTCACGCCCTCGCCCCCGCCGGCCGCCGCAGAAGAGCCTCCCACCACCGACGTCCCCGAGTCTGCCCCGGCCCCACAGACGCCCACCCCCGCGCCCGCGCCCGCCGCCCAGCCCAACGGCATCCACACTCCCGCCTCAGAGCCCGAGGTCCCACCCGCACCAGCGCCAGCTCCAGTTCCAGCTCCTGCACCGGAACCCGCCCCGACCCCCGCGCCCGTTCCCACACCCGCAGCAGCCCCGCCCTCCAAGCCCGCGACACCCGCCCCCGCGCCCGTTCCGACGCCCGCCCCGGCCCCTGCCGCACCCAAAACCTGGGCGTCCCTCGCCGCGTCCAACTCTAACAAATGGGGCACCAAAGTCGCCCAAGAATCACGCGGCGTCACAGAGAGCCCTGCCACGCCCGCACCCGCACCCGCTGCGCCCGTCCCTGTCCCCGCCGCACCCGCACCCCGCCAACCCCAACATCCGCACCAACACCCTCATCAACACCCTCACCAGCACCACCAACACCATAACCAACACCACGGCGGACAACAACCGACCTACGGCCCGCTCGCCGCCTCATCCATCACCACCGCACACTGCTTCGTCAAAGTTCGTCATCCCCCTCTACCTACTAACCCACTAACCCACATTCCAGGGCGTAACCGAACCCATAACCCCCGCGCTTCTCACAACCACACTCACCTCCCGCTTCGGGCCCATCAAAGACCTCGAGATCGTACGCACAAAAGCCTGCGCCTTTCTCGAATTCACCACGATCGATGCAGCGCGTCGCGCAATCTCCTCGTCGCCGCTGTGGATCGACGCAGGGGCCGACGCGGGGCAAGTGCGCATCGTCGTGGAGACGAAGAAAGAGCGGGGCGAGCGGCCGGTTAGCCGGCCACGTGGGGGCGCGCCGGGCGCGCCCGGCCCAAATGTCGGCGGGGGGAACGCGAATGCTGGTGGGAACGTGAACGTGAATGTGAATCCGGGAGGCAACGCGGAGGCGCCGCGTGGGGGGTATCAGCGTCGTGGGGGGGCGCCGCGTGGACGCGGTGCGCCTCCGACGACCAAGTAGTCTACGGGCGTTGACGGACGAAAATAAAATCGATGCGCGGGGGATCTAGTGTCGTTGGGGTTCAGGGTGAGGTGGGGTGGTGTGGGATGGGGTGGAGTACTGGGTGCTGGGTGCAGGGTACTGGATCGTCGTGGGTTGCGGGTCGCGGGTCATGGAGTCGTTGTTATCCCTACATACCTGTTGTTATCATTTTTGTTTGTCGTGTCTGTCGTTGTTGTGGTTTTTTTTTTTTTTTTTCTTTTACTTTTTACCCTAGTTGCGTTTTGGCGTTTTGGCGTTTTGGCGTTGTGCATTTGCATTTGCGTTTGGGCGTTTACGTTTTGGCGTTTGCATTTGCGTTTACGTTTTGGCGTTTGCGTTTTGCGTTTTGGCGTTTTGCGTTTGGTTTGCGTTTTTGCATTCGCATGATATCCCTCGTTCATCCATCCATACACACGTATTCCATTCCCATCCCATTCCTGACTGACTGATGACCCTCTCATGCCATGCCACGCTCATTTATCCTTCTCTCCGCTGCTGTCTGTTCAAATTAATCAATTTTTCTCAACGACTCGTCTCAAGACCTAACAGATCTCTCAGGCTCTTACAATCAGTAACTCAATCGCGTCAAAAGACCATGTGTGCTTCCGCTTCCTCTAAGAATTCAACCTAGTTACACATCCCTCGCTCCTTCCGCTACAAACGCCTCTAGGTCACACCCTATTAATCTCACACCGCGTCCTGGACTTGACGGCCTGAATGGTATCAATTGTAATTCCCTCTTAGCTCGGCGGTAGAGCGCGTCACTAGTACAATCAAAATTGTCTTGTCCATGACGAGGTCAGTCGTTCAAGTCGGCTAGAGGGAATCCTTTTCCTTTTCTTATCCTGATCTCATCGATTTGTGTGCACAAAAAAAAAACTTGATAAACTTTCTTCCAGCCTTCTCGTGGGCACGCGATGCATCCAAGTGTACCTACCACCCAGCCATTTTCACATGCTCTGAATGAATGAATTATGCCTTTCTGTGTTCCTCTGTTCGTTCGGTGCCACGCTGTGAGGGGACCCTGAACTTTTCTTAGCCAAGTACCATACATAGCCTTTGTCCTTCCCTCTCAACATACATAACAAAAAAAAAAATAGGGCCCCAAATCGGTCCATAATTTCTAACATCCGCAGAGACAACAACCACCCATTATCATCGAGATCGTCGTGTACCATCACGACAAATTGCTGTTCCTTACTAACTCCCTCTTAGCTCAGTGGTAGAGCGCGTCACTAGTATCTGAGTTTACTACGCTAAATATGACGAGGTCAGTCGTTCAAGTCGGCTAGAGGGAATACGCCCATTGGTCCATATCTTTTTCGCACAAGAAACCCTAACAACTCGATAGTGTTCAACGGTATATATATATATATACACATATTGCATCTCATACTAACTAACCATTTGCAATATTTGTAAGGCCTCGAAATGTCAATGATCGTTTACGGAGGGATTTCCACGCTACGCTCACAAAAAAAGTGGAATCTTTTTTTTAGGTTGAATCGCTCGATCATCACGCCCAAATTGGAACCATCCGCCTCTTCATGTCAAGGCCCCATCTCGTCATCGCAGCCGTCTCTCGATTCACCAATTCCCTCTTAGCTCAGTGGTAGAGCGCGTCACTAGTATTCGCGTTTACCAGGTTAAATAAACATGACGAGGTCAGTCGTTCAAGTCGGCTAGAGGGAATCTATCTTTATATATAAATGGTTTTTTGTGCCCAAAACTAAAACAAACAAAACCCATAAACATATATGTATTGTTACATGTAATAGGTACTACTAGAGTTAGGAAAGTTTTTATCTGATGTATGCCAACCGTTTGCAATCAACAGTGAGATGGCCTCAAAATGTCAATGATTGTTTAGCTTTGGAGCGAATTTTCACAAAAAAAGTGGAATTCTTTTGTTGAATCGATCGATCACCGCACCACGCATCGATTATCTCCCCGCCCAAATTTCTCGGCCGGGCTTCACAACAACCCCATCTCGTCGCGATCGTAATCACAAGCCCCTTCCTCATTTGAATCCCTCTTAGCTCAGTGGTAGAGCGCGTCACTCGTATAGGCTTCTAGTTCTGTGAATGTCGATGACGAGGTCAGTCGTTCAAATCGGCTAGGGGGAATTGGCTACTTATAGCCAAGTTTTTGGCAGCTCAACGTTCGTTTTATCGATATCAGCGCGTTGTGGCAGATCCTCCTCGTTCATGTATCTGATGATGGCCCCATCTCATAACATGCCCACTCTTTCCTTTTCCTTTGCCTTTTCCCTTTTCCTCTTGCTACTTTCTGTACTTCTGTTTTCTTGATGGTTTTCTGTCGCGGTCCAATCAGCGATCGCTTGAATCACCAGTCAGTAATCCAGTCAGCCGATCAAAGTCCACCTAGTCCTAGTGAGTCAGATACCAGGAAGGAAAGAATCCTTCTTTGACCGGGGGAGGACGGTCCATTATCTGTGCTTCCTTTACACACCACATCCACCCCGCCTCATAGGCGTCTCAACGTCCATACAAACGACTCCCTCTTAGCTCAGTGGTAGAGCGCGTCACTAGTACCGCCCCCTCGGGTACCGGACAAACCTGTTGTTCAATGACGAGGTCAGTCGTTCAAGTCGGCTAGAGGGAATACGACTGTAGATTGCAAATCTGCTTCATTTTTCTATTTTCCACTTTCCTCAATCAAAGCCCTGTGAATAGATTCTTCTTCGTCTGGGAGAACGCGCTAAATTCTCCACGCATTGCGTTGCGTCCCTTACCTCCCGTTCGAGTGTTCTCATACCATCCATGCCTGCTCTTTCCTTTTACGTTTCTTTTTTCATCTTTTCTGTTTTCTCAATTGGTTCTGTCGCGTTGCAGTCACGAATCACTTGAATCACTTGGTCGCTAGTCGACTCGTTTTTCCTTCGTATACGAACCCCACCCAAGAAGAAAAATGATAAAGAAAGAGAAAATTATTTCTTCTTCACCAGAGGAGATCGCTAAATTGTTCGTGCTCAAAATCGATCATCACTATTCAGTTCCCTACGAATGAAGCTCTTCTTTCCTCCCCGAAATAACTATCTGCCTCGAGGTATGCTTTCCAACGACTCCACCATCTCCGTCTCTGACATTCAAGGCCTTCCATTGGAAAACAACTCCCTCTTAGCTCAGTGGTAGAGCGCGTCACTAGTATTGGCCTTTTGGATGAGCGTAAATACTTCATGACGAGGTCAGTCGTTCAAGTCGGCTAGAGGGAATAGTTTCTTTGTCAATTTTATCAACGGATCAGCAGGTTTGACACAAAATTGTTTTTTTTTTCTTATCTTTTCTTTTCATTTTATCATGAAATGCACATTTTCCAGGATCCTTGCTAATCTTATTTGCTAGTTGCTGTAATTATACCAACAGACAGCTCAGGCTTATTGGTATAAAAAAAGAAGCATAAATAAATAGCATAAATGAAATTCTAGTAGAATGAAATCATTGTGTGGTAGCTGAATCACTCCATAGCATAAAGATTAAGCAATCTTTACAAGGCCATTCTTTCATGTGACTTGCTTGTACTTAATGAGTTCAAGTTCCGATCCCCTCGAGCTCCCATGCACAATGACACTTTTGTTTGAGCCATTCCGAAGGTTGAGAATCAGTCTTGACACCATGAGACTTGTAATTCTAAATCAAGGATAGACAGTTTATATTAGATGAAATAAGAAAAGTCAGTGATACTCACAAAGTGCTAAAGCTTGCATTGATTGCTTTGATGTCAGCCTGTACAAGTAGTAGAAACTGTTGAATGCCAACATGAAGAATGCTTTAAAAAAACTCACAGGTGCAAGCTGAAATTTCATTGTTAGCTTGAACAAATGCTCAAGTAGGTCAGCTCACCATGAAAATCAAAACAGTGACAAGATTTGCAACAAATATGACAGCAAAATAAATCACTCCTGTTGTGCACCTTGAATTCAAAAGTAAATGTTACAGAGTACTTGAGACATGCCATCACGAAATATAAGCTCCAAAAGGTTTCCACTGGTGTTGTTTGGCATACGTCTATGTTGCAACATGCGGAAGAACATTGTAAAGAACATCACAGAGTCTGTGGGTAAACGAAAAATCAAAAAAACGTTATGCAAGATATCATGTGTGAAACTTACCAAAACCCAATTCTGCTATCCATGTAAAGGCAAAACGTCTGAAATAAGATTACAGCTATAGCATGCTTCTGCAAAGGTATAAACACTTGCATTCCTGACTTTCCTACCAATATACAGCCCACAAGACCTAAATAGAAGAAAGTCAATCAGTTATAAAGGACTTTACACATACAATAAACACCTTCAGGAAGATTAAGGCTTGTCCCATCAGTGAAAGACCACTAACATGAAAGTAATCATTTGTTAATCTTATCAAATCAAGGATGAGACCAACAATTTTAGTGACTAGTTCTGCCGCAAGACAAAAGCCCCCCAGGATAGCTACAGTCATACTCCGAGAGTATATGGCGTACACACGGACAATGAAGATAACTACAGTGGAAAGATGATTGACTCTGACCATAGAAACCTAAATGCTTACCTCCGATTGTGAATGCCGTGACTACCTTGAGAGCCTCTGGAAACAATACATAACGGTTGCAAACTGTCTTTGGCCATTTTTCATGAAATGCTGACGGATGAAGTCAAAAACCAATGTCAAATTGTAAAATATAGACTTGCAGACTATAATGACGATATATCCCAGTGGTGAAAGATAACGATTCTGTGTGTCAGTGATACTGTCAGAAATTGGTTCAACTCTTGGGCCAGATGAGTACGTGCCAGAAAATAGAGAACAGTCATCGGAGTATACTTCCGCATCCATATTAGTTCTACTTCGTCGTCCATGGTGAGCATGATATCATAAAAAAGCATGACTGAATGTGACGTTGAGCCAGGGTACTTCAAATTCAAGATTAAGAACTAACCGCAGGAGGCAAGGGAGAACAATTTAGCGGCCATTCTAGAAGATCGCAAGACGTCACGGTATTGAAGAAGGGACTTGATGCAATGACATACAGATAGTTTGCAGTCCTTGCAAGCTCTGAAGTGTTCATCGGATCGGACATGGATCCCAGCCAGACGGTCAGAATTAGCGAGAGTTGAGAATACTCGAGCTTGAATGGAGTGAACGTGCATTTATATGACCACAATGGGCGATGTGCGACTAATTTTTCATACCTCAAGCAGTGTTTTTCGGCATGAGCACCCCGGCCTATTGCAAGAGTTGAAACAAGTATGCATGCTGAATCTGTATCAATAGAGATCACCCGGAGTTGCCGTGTATCGCATGCATGCGAGTGAACTATAATAGTACCAACTCAAAATGCGTCATGTGAAGATCATGTACGGCGGCATCCAAAAGCTGGAACAGGTTCTCAGAAATTTCAGATTTCATCAAATATTCTGATGACACGGCGTCGTCTCGTGAGCCTTCCGATACTGTCGAGGGAACTAGCATCCATAACTATACACCTGGCACCTGTACCATATCAAGGGGATTTTTTATAAATGGTTCAACTATCATTTGTTATAAAGGAAGCTGCGGGGATTGGCAAAAAAGTTGGAGCAGGCATCTAGATCACTCACTGCATCAACTGAGAAAGTCACTGGACTGGTAGAAGAAATGGAAATATTTTGCATCGCGGGGACTGACATGTAAGGCCGTGCCGCCGAGCCTTGGCAGAGTCTGACAGTCGCCCCTGAGTCCTCCCAGCTTCACAGACACCTCCGCTCTCGCCATCGTCCTCCCAGTGCCCACGACCCAGCTCAGCGTTATCGACACACATGCCCCTGAGCCCGAGATCACTGCCACGCCCATACCTGCACCCCCAGGCGCGTCCAGAAGATACCCTCGCTGCACACGTGCCTGCGCCCGCCGTCGCAGCCCAGACACCCTCCAATTGCAAGCCCGCCACATCCGCGACCGCGTCGGCCCCTGCGACACCAAAAACCTGGACCTCGCTCGCCGCGTCCCACTCAATGAGGCAATGAGGCACCAGAGTTGCAAGTAGTCGCGCGGCATAGAGAGCCCGGCCGCCCGTGCCTCGGCAACCCCAGCAATAGCACCAGCACTGAGCTTTTACTCCTTGGGAGGTCGCTTGTATTAGAACGGTTGTGGAGGAGTAGTAAAAGAGTTCATTTAATGATGATGTGACTTTGCACAAGAACTCGTAGGCTCATCACGAAACGAGAATTTTAACAGAAAAATGCGTCAAAAGATCATTTCCCGCTAGCCGGATTGAACGACTGACCTTGTCATGATCCTCATACGAGTGACACGCTCTACCACTGAGCTAAGAGGGAATTATGATGTCTCTCATCGACTGATTTATATCCGTATCGTCAATTACAACCAAACGTTACAGTGTTGTCCACACCTTGTGCACGCTTTCAGAGGATAAGTAGTTTTAATACACAGCTGGAGAGAGTACAAACCGATCTGATACTATCCTGCCAAGAACCACACGCCTTTTCATCCCATTCGCACCAAGCGTCTCCACACCCAATCCACACCACTGTGTACATATACCATTCACACAAATCGGCAAACAAGCCGACTGCATCTTCAAGTTAACGTCCGGAGTGCGTCCCCTTTTTCAAGGGTGAATGAAAGTGTAGATCCATCACTTTGGACAATAGGAGCAAGATCCGCCTTTGGCACGACAGAGCTGGAGCGAGCTCATCCATGTGGTGACGTCAGTATAAAGATGTGGCATAGTTCAATCGAAGCCGTGAGCAATGTAGAAACTGTTAAAGCTGTAAAGGACATCTTTTTAAATCAATCAGTACGATTTCAGAATCTGAGTAATAACGAGCCTGAAATCATTGGCTGGAGACAGAGGATGTTTCTGCACCAGATCGTCTTAATTTATTCCAGGTTATCTCGCCAGAGTACGCAGTTCTTCGAATGATAAATTCTAGGCCACTGTAACAATCTCACCAAAACAGTCAAAGTTAAACGCAAGGTATGTACACTGCCTGTGCAGTAGCACGCACTTGTGCCAAGAGAAGACATAAGTCGCACGAGTACTGATCAGCACCAAAGTAATCCTTCTCAGGAAGCGAGAAAGCATGGCATGAGAGCCCGTTTTCCGGTAATGCACTGAATCGCTATATTCGGGCATACTAGTAAGCAGTAGAACAAGCCTTTTGACCAGGGATGCCATGAAGCTCAAGTAAACTGATAATGCATCGGGCATCGCAACGGTCTTTTGAGTATCGTTAATGAAGCTGGGTGACGTTCGATCATGCACCTTCCCAATCAGATACACGAGCTAAAATCATAGGCCTGTAAATTATTGGTATTTCCATCCAAAAGGATATTCACTTACACACCACAACGTCAAAGCTTCCTTCCTTCAGTCCAATCTCCTTCACAGTTGACGTCAGTAGGATATGGGAAGTGCGTACATATCCGATAGCTTTCGAGCACCAGAGATTTGTTGTCTGGATGATGGCCTGGTTAGAAGTAACACTCGTGTCTTTGAGCGGCGGCAGGATGAATTGTGACGAGGTCGCGGCGTTCAAAAAAAGAGTTGATCATCACGGACACAGTAGAGGATTACAGCTCAGACATCGCCTGCGTCTGTCTGATGATACTTCCCAGAGGATAAGTATTCGCCAGGTTTCATTGCGCACGGGTCGCATGGTACGCATTCATGTTAAAGATTTTGTATTCCAAGTTAATGACTAGCCACGAGTTGTCAATTTGAACCATGGTTTTTATGCCTCGTGAGAGTATGGGTAGCGGGTATCTTCAGCAAGGCGAATGAGCTACTGACACGACACAGACCCTGAAGGCTCTAAAAGTCAGTAATCCGCTCACGGTGGGTTTCCCGCTATGGAAATGACTAGCAGTTATGAGACTGCATAACGGGTCACAGACTCGTAACGTCGTTTGTTGGTTTGTGTTCCAATTTTAGGCAAAACGTTACACTCACGTGCTCGTACTCCCAATGCCATGTTCTAATCCTTTGAGCCTTTTCCCCGGGCGCATTGCGCTACATCTCTGCTCCGAGTCAGCTTTCGCTCATGTCCCTACTGAAAGACTCGTGTAGTTGATTCTACAGAGCTCCATGCCATGCATTCTGGTGTTCTTGCCTTTCCTGGATATCCTCTTACGTGACCAGCTTTCGCCGTTCTTGATAAACTCTGCAATATATTTCCCTTGCTTGAGTCCTCGATCTATCCAATCTTTCGAGTGGATTGGCTTGGTCATTGTGATATGTTGACAAACCAGTTTGCGTCCAGCCCTTGATATACTACTACTTTTCTCAAGGATGAATTGAGTAATGCCTTTAAAACTAGACCTTGATCGATCACAGCGATAGAAGACAGCTGCGGATTTCGAGCCGATATGACCACGACAACAGCAGCGACCAATCAATTTTAGGAAACTCTTCTTGACAAGTACGGGATTGCTCAACCTGGTGGCATGTGTTAACCCGCGTGGACTCATCTTGTAGTTGGTCTCAGCTGTAATTCGAAGTACTTGGAAGCGATCACGATGAAAATAACATACCCGGCTCTTGTGTCGAACCGAAAATCGACATACTCGATATATGTCACAACTCTTGACCCTTGGTATGGCACATTGCTGTATCCGCAGAGCTTCTGTGTATGTATACTTATATATAATGCCTTGCGCAAAGATTTACAGTCAGCGTCGTCCACCTCGACTGTGTTTCTTTCCCCCGTGGGCCCACCAGAAAACCAATTCAAGTCGCTCTTTTGTGTTAAAGAAAAATGGTCCCGCCTATCCTTCTCATCCCCGTTTCTCTCTAACATCACTGGACAGGGAGAAGCAATTCGAGGAGCCATGGGATCCCCTCCAAAGGGCACACCCCCTTCCTCCGGTCAAGTCAAAGGCCCGAAACTGACCGCAAAGTCTGCGTGGTTCAAGTAAATAATGCAATGTGAGTTGACTTGTGGTTAAAATCAGATTGCTATTGTATTCATCCTGGCATTTTCTTCATTTTTGTAAGATGCTTGGTCAAGATATTACGTGGATCAACCGGTGACGGGCTTTCATTTTCCAACGATAAAGAGATTCTGTTGGAGTTTCTTAATTTTAACCAGTAACCTCCTTACCGGTGCTGTATAACAACAGGACTATTTTAACTTCGGTACGAAGTCCTCCGGTATTGGTTCACAGCTTATTTCAACGTCATTGTCGCTGTATCCTCCGAAAGTAATAGTACATCATCAGCTGTGCATTCTGTAGTAGAACCCTCGAATGCATACAACAGCCTCGTCGCTCGGTTACAGTTTACTCGAGATGATATTCCTGAAGAGATATCGCTAGAATTTATTCATTTCTATTACATCAAGGTCTGCCGGATGCTATTGTATTCCGGAAGCGTTAGAACTATTTACATTACATCCCTGCTCACGAACCTGACCTTCAATACAGCGGTATTGATTTGATGGATTTCAGATAAAGCTCGAGTCATGGACCACAACATTTGCACACTATACCGCAGTCCACGAGAACGAATATACTCTAACAGATTCTGTGGATGTCATCGGAGGTTTTGCGCTCTTCGACCCGGAATCGTCCTTCCATTGCGTGACAAGCGCGATAGTCGCTTCTCTCTCTCACGGGTGGCGGCAAGTTCTAAAGCCTTGTCATCGTCATCCTCGCCATTGTCTGCGTCTTCGGCTTGCGTATCATCGAATGAGTAAGGAAGCGGAACCTCGCGTGTTACACGATACTGATCCATGTTACCGAGGTGTTCGTTCTCGAGACGGTCTGTATAAGAATTGAGAAATTGAGTAGGGCAGCTAAGGATTAGTCGTACAGAAATTCCACTGCCATCTCCGAAGGGCTTCTAGGAAGGCACCAATGAATGTACGAAGATAGATACTAGGACCATTATGTGGGATGTAGATGACCCAAATAAAACGGATTAAGATGTTCGTTATCTGTCAGCATTGAGATACACGGATGCAAGTCGGGCGGTGACTTCTTTACTCACGATAGCAAAGTAGTATAGCTACGGATGGCGAAATGCGGAATGAGCGATGATGATAACGATAATGATCAAAGAGAGCGTACAGGTATTGTATCAGAATAAATTAATTCCTGACGAAGGAGGGGATAATGCACACGCAGACGAAGGACAGACCAATCCATGAGGATATCCTACAGAAAGCGATCATCAGTTTGATTTCAGCCCGCATTGAAGGTAAACGTGTACCCATGCGGAGCCGCAGATTGAGTAAATCGTGTTGAAGAAGATCCACAAGACAAAAATTGAATCGTGAGCCTTGGAACCTGAAGTAGAGGTATACCGATGAATAAATGGGAAAAATCCAAATATTCTAGCGCGGACCTTTTTGGCGCCAAAGATAGAAGAAGAGATAGCTGACAATACCAGTAAAATATTTTCCGCCCTAATGAGAATTTGTAGGTCAGATGAGGAAGATCAAATGGTGATTCACAATCTCACATTAATCAGATGAGTGACGAGGCCGGAATCATAGTAACGTTTCACACTCTGCAAGAAACGACATAACAGTGGAAGTGAAGCAAGGACGAACATGGCAGGCCACTGTGGCGATCCAGATACACCGCATTTGGACCAGCCTTCATCAAAATTACGGGCGTATACGCACACGAAGAAGTAAAGGTTAGAAATAGTGAACACAAGGCTGCAATACTGGTCACTTTTATAACAGACATATGAATTTCCTATAGATGATTTAGTAGAGTTACTCACCCCATCCAGAAGTCTGCGAATTCAACGCGGCGAGTTCCAGATAAGAGAAGTTTCGCGGTCTTCTTGACGAGCCAGTAACGGGAAGATTTGTAGAATAATGGAAGGGGCTCAAGTAGAATGAGTCCAGTCAATCCGAGCCATACGAGTAGCCAATATTGTGGCAAGATGTGTGGAAAACCGATGCGGTGGAAGGAGAGCC
The DNA here is from genome assembly GCA_017657235.1 of Termitomyces sp. T73sscA. Taxonomy (NCBI): domain Eukaryota; kingdom Fungi; phylum Basidiomycota; class Agaricomycetes; order Agaricales; family Lyophyllaceae; genus Termitomyces; species Termitomyces sp. T73sscA. The sequence continues at coordinate 26,100 of JAGGAP010000219.1, read as the reverse complement.
AGAAAGCCCAACATAGAGCAGCCAATAGGACACTTGGAATCTACATGAAAAAATTATCAACGTGTCGACCATTTTGGCGAAAGGAACGCACCTCATAGTACTCGTGATAATCCATGCGTGTTCGTGTATCAAGTTCTAAAGATTATCAGATCCAGGACATGTGTAACAGAGAACAGCACTACCAAATATGAAAACATAGTTGATACGAGCGCGGGCCCAGACCACCAGATTGATACCAACAAGTAATGAAAACAGAACAGGGATGAAAAAGACACCATAGACAAACAAGAGAGCATTCCAGGCCGGAATAGCATCACGAGTAGACTGCTGAAAACCTAGCAACAAGGTTTACATGTCTGCCCCAAAAACATTATAAAACACGCACTGGCATGAAGTCCTGAAACGAAAGCGGGTAAAGCAACCCCGAGTAAGATACCGGAACGAAAGATACTAAAATGGTGACTTTTGTAACGGAATCCTGCACGAAGTCGAACTCTAGCACGTTTTCTATCTCCCCGAGCTGGTATAGGCTATCAACGGAAGAAATTCGCCAATATATGATAAGACATACAGAATCGAGCAGCGTAAAGACTCTCCATGGCGTTCATCATCTCGTGCAAATTTTTCCCGGATGCAAAGGATGCCGTTTCTACCTGTTGGTACGATTCAGCAGGACAGCCTTGACGATCTCCTAGATCTGTACCTTCTCAGACATGTATTGCCGTTGCGCTCGTATCTACAAAAAATCAGTCGTTTGAAAGGCAACAAGAAATCGAGGACATCTTACTTTAGTAGATTTCTCGAACTTTTTCAAAGCCTTCCGAAAGCCCGTCAGATTTAGAATCTGCATTTCCGATGAGATATGCGACACAGGAAAGTAGGGACAGACACAAACACGGTAGTTCTGTAGTACTTCCAAACCTCTGTAGCTGTAATCAGTATCGCTATCGTCTGGAATAAATGCAACACTTACCGATAATGTTCCAACACTGCCTTCTTAAGTTTCTTCTTCGCGAAAAGATAGTCCTCTGGGTCAGTAGAAAGTCCAGTATTCCGGACGGGCGAGTGCGGCTTCTGCTTCTTCCCGTTCTTCTGCTCTACATCTACATCTATGCTCCCCTCTCGCCGCGTCTTTTCAGAAACATCTGACTCGTACCTTCGGTAGCCCTGATACAATGCGTGCGTTACAATGAAAAAGTGAGAGGCATTCCCTATACATTGGACAAGACTAACCAAGTCGCCAGTGGGCTGATCTCCAAAATGAGGGACCACCGTGGGCATAACGCGTGAAATTCTTAGTTGTTTTTTGATGTTAACAAGGCAAGCGGTCCAGGCTGAGGGATGGTGAGGATGCACAGACTTTGTAATTAGATTAAATGAGATTAGACAACGTCCTTCACACAAAACAAGAAGACACACCTTGACCAAGTCCTTGTGATCCCCGAGTTCATCCAGCTGCTCGTGTAACGCCTTCGTACGAGCCATCATCTCTGCCTCCCGTGCAGAGTAGAACGAATCAATTTTATCGAGCTGAGTGTCCAATGAAGTGAAGAAAGCTTTTTCAATCGGCTCCAGTTGGAGAATCAACTCGTTCAGCGGAAGACCCTCGATGGGATTCGTCGTTGTCCGATCAGCGCCATCTGCACGTTGAACAATGAAAAGGAAGGGAAAATGAGCGAGGTAAGAGTGTGAGAAAAAAACGCGCACAGCGAATTGAAAACGACGTTCTTCGCCCCCTCATACTCGCAGCCGATCTAGGATGCAGAGACCTGTTTCCTGCTGTGGAGGTATTGCCTGCCATTGGCATGGTTCCTGACGACGTCGAACCAGATGAGTTTAAAACGCGTTGGTCAAGGGATATCGCGTGTTGAGACAGAGACTCTGGCATTCGATTTTCATCTTTCATGTTTACATAGGAAGACCTTTGCATCGACGGGACCTCAAGGGGTACTGCCGTACTTTGATGCTCCTCTCTCAAGCGAGGAATATTCTTTCCACCTTCAAGACCTGCTCTCCTAATTGAGAATGAGAATGCACGAGGTTTGGACATCGTTTGTCGTGGAGCTGGATTTTGATCCAAGGGCGCTCCCGGACCAAGGCCCTCTTGGGGTTGGCTTCTTGTCTTAATCACCTGAGGGCTCCTTTCAGAAGCCGCTCCATGCAAAGCAGGACTCCCTTCCTCCTCAGAGCCTGATAAATCTGGAAGACCTTCATATTCTTTCCGAATAGCTGTGATACATTTTTTGAGTCCACGGTAATCGCTGTGAATATATTTGTTTAAGCTACCGCCGCCTCGGCCAGTATATCACTCACATATATGCCTTCTTCCATTCCGGGGTCTTCAACCCGACAACAAGTCAGCAATTATTTGAACATCCTTCCATGTCTATAACGCGCTTGCCTACCTGCGTATCATCAAGATATCTATAGTCAAAATTCTTCAGCCAATGATATCAAATGTCAAATTAACTACTCGCCGAGCAAACTTCATGATCACCGAACAAAAATTTGAAGGGTGCAAGAAAAATTCGAAACAAGGTCGAGTAAAGGGTATAGATAGCGGAGGCTATCCCATCCCAGGTTCATATAGTGTACCGGAATGTAGGAACAATCGGTCGTGCACCGTTGCAAAGTCGCGGATATGATATGTGGGTCCAAATAAGCCTTGTCGTGTGTAAATACATATTACCTAATTGGTTTACCCTTGCACGTTCGTCATTATCTCCCTATTGCAACCATTGCCGAATCCCAAATCACCAACGATAAATCCTGCGCTGGGGCTGTCGGAAACACTTGTGTTGCGCTCGCAAACGATGGATGCCAAGTACCTGTTGAGGTCAAGAGGTTGACCACCCGTACTCGGGACAACGACACCAGCCGAATGCCGCCCTCAAGTCACCCTTGAAAACTTGTGGGGAGCTATCAGGGTCTTCATATCTCGTGGTACATACTTCCATACTTAGGACACCTGGTCCGATGGACCCTGTTACTGACGCCTGTATGTGTGTAGTGTAAGGCAATGGACAACACGAACCTGAAGATGTTTATGAAGGTATTGAATGTAATACGTAAACCGATGGTACGAATGAAGAGTTTCCACTGACACACGATAGCAGGGAAAATAGCAGCTGAACAGCTATGAGAGAACATTCGAGGTTATTAAAATTATTCATCGGAACGAAACTCAGTGGATTCACACAGAATAATGCAAAGACAGAGTGAAGGTTCTCCAGGACACCAGTGAGAAACTTGGAAGGCAGACATAACCGATTGATATCATGTCCAGAAATACGATATCGACATGAAACAGTGGCGACGTCGGCTAGGAAAGGATACGACAGTGGCGAAGGGTCGGTTGCCATGACTCATATCCTGACTCACCTCGTTATTCCAGTGACTCGATGATATCCATATATGGATAAACATGAACATAAATGATTGCCTTATCGCTCAACAACTGGGAGTTGCGGTAAGCCCAGATGTTCTCAGGAGTGTACTACTCTCTATGTGATGGATTCACTTAGATTCACTTTAGTTGCTTAAGTTTTTATGGCGTGACTTGCACCAGCCACTGACTCGGAACTGCTCGGAACTCTAGTGCGCCTCGGCCACCTTTTATCAATGTACATATCGAAGAAATCACCCTGATGTGCCTGTAGGTTATGCAATCTCATGCAGAGGTACTACCAGGTTATGGGACAGCATAACATTCTTTTATCGTGCTCTTTGGACCCTGAAGCTGCGTGGACTCTAATATGGATGGCGCCAGTATATTCTATTTATCAGGTATTCTGTGAATTCGAGCACAAAGGTGCATATTAGCGATATCGACTTCGCGTCTTTGGCGTCTCGATATGGATACCGATTTTTTTGTCCTTTACTTGAGTTCGGTATAAGAGGTACGTGTAATGATACCAAGACACAAGTTGGGGGTCCGAATTATAGTCGACATCCTCTGATGTTATGGCAATTCTTGATGGTTCTCCTGTATTTTTGGTCAATTCTTATGATTTGTATACTGATGGAGCCTACAAGTTGTATTGGAAAGGGACTCGACTACTTATTTTTTCACTCATTCGCCACGTCTGCCGTCAATGCCGGAACGGACTTCGAACAGGAAATTAAACAAGCGCGACGCGCGAAGGACACGGACTTATGTCTCGTCCCAAGTGTATGTATAGCTAAGCGTCTATCTATATCAACACGTGGACTTATAAGGCTTTAGACTCACGCCTTAGGTTTTGGGTATGAGAAGGATCAGATTTCACTAGTATGTATATCTTCTACTCTATCGATCCAATATACACAGAAAAAAAATACATGGAGTATGTGCGCCATTATTCGAAATTTCAAGCATCCGGACAGATTGTCGATTAACCTTCAAAACGTGCTTTATCGGATCAAATTTAAAAGCAAAAATAATCTGGTGCTAAGAACAACTTCGCGGGAGGCGGTTTGTCATGGTTGTCCCAGCAATTGCCAAACTTTCTTCGGTCTGTTATATACCATTAAAAACGTCATAGCACCTTTATTTGATGGTTTATCATCTCGTGTATACGATTCAAATATTTGCGAACGACGTGATGACGAAACGAACTGGGTGACGAAGATTTTCCCATCCATTTTATCGAGGACTTGTTCGATGACGTGCTTACTACACCGGAGAGTAATCAATCACCCGACACCACCGACGAATAGCAAATGTGGTTCTGCTGGTGGTTTGTACATGTTATCTTGCCTCGTGTTTTTGCCCGTATATATACTAATTTAGGCTTCACTACGACCTTTTCTTTACCTCCACCTTCGTGTTATCTTCCCTGCCATCATACTAGAAAATTGATCAATCAACCTAAGAATAATGGTCTTTCCTGATCCTCTCTCATCTCTGTCCTCTCTCACATCCGCTCGACAGGGAAAAGTAAATGAAGGAGTGAAGGGTACTCCTCTCCAAGCCGACCGGAGAAACGAAAGGTCCTGAGATAACCAAAAGGACTGTTGATTCAAATGCGACATGAGTCGGCGATGTCAAAATGCTGAATTCACTGCAAGTTTTCATCTTTCAAGATGCCTGGTCAACATCTGACCATGACGATCACGGCCTTTATTAGGTCTCCAATCACAAACCTTTCCATCGACGTTTTTTATTGATATCTGTGGGACGGAGTTTACGCCGTTGTTCATCATGATGTGTGGACGTCGCCGCTTATCTACTCCTACTCCTCCTACTCCTACTCCTACTCCTAATTTCAGCCACTAGTACTTTTCTCATTGATTGCACTGTTGCAGTTTCGAATCCTTCCGGGTACATAGAGGTCCTGGTAGATCTCTTTTCTTAGAAAGTAGATTGTTCATCGTTCTCGGACGCGTTGCCTGAATACGATCCCATTGGCGAACAAAAGAGGGCTATGAAATCTACGGAAGTCCATCCCCTTATACACGGGATGAGCGAGCGAGCCGTCCAAGGCTGTTATCGACCACGCCACCCTGGTACACCCATTTAATGGAGGGATCCAATGATCGACCGGGAGCGGTAACAACAAATGCTGACCTCCGCGGGGGGGGGGGGAGGACATGGCGTGATGTCACCAGGCGTTTTTGGGGAAAGGCCCCGGATCGTTTTGGGGAAACGTGACGTGATGTCCAAATGTGGTTTCAAAAAAAAAAAATACCCGGAGAGTTAGTAAAGGTCGTGACAATAATCCTCTTTATTTAGAATGATATCTCGTGGAGTCGTCGAGGTGGAGTTCCGGATCACGAATAAAGGTGTTCGGGTCTCTTTACGCAGACGGAACGCGGGCTCTGTGGAGATCTTAAAGCGCTTTGTCGCTTGGTCAATTCTCAACAAGTCTTTGTAAGGCAGTGGATGATGAGAGATGGGACAGCCACTCAGCTTTTGGATGAAGGTTCTGTGTCCTTCGCCAAAGGCCAAATTCACACTGCCTGCAGTACTCGCCAACCTCTTCCTTCGACAGATTGAAGTTGGCCGCCGGAGGACGTAACTTCTTGGGGTTTCGACGATGAAGCTGCTGGCAGTGGGGATAAACAAGCATCTGAGCGGCGTATGTTTTGTGAGAATGTGAGACTGCTGCGGACTGATGGGAGGGAGGGACTTGCCGCCCACTTGTATGCAATTGCAACGATGTGGCTTCTCCATCAGTTTCTATTTACCTGTCAGGAGCTCGAGTTGACCATGTTTCAGAATTGGTGGTAAAAATACCGCCAGAAGTCTCCGGGGATCATTTACAAAGATCGAAGCTTTAAAACTGCAAGGAATGTCCATGACAGAGGGAAACTCCGTTGTCCACCACCTCGGCAGCGCCCGAGCGCCAATACTTGATTGCGCCTCAATTACGCCTCACGGCTAGACCTTTCGGGCTCGACATCAAGTGATCAGGGACATGCACGTGATACTGCGAGTTGTGTGTGCCAGAGCGGAGGGAGCGGCCCGAAGTCATCTTCCCAGCGGGGTGTGATCAAATGAATGAGTGGGACCTTGCGTGTCGCGCGACACTGATCCATAGACGCTCGATTGAGATCTGCGAGGTCGCTGATCCACGCGTTCGGCCTCTCCAAATGCGTCAAAGACCTCCGTCCCCTCCGCGCATCACACAAAGGCCTCGCAGTCTACCACACTCGGGAATACCTCGACGCTGTTCTCGCCCAGTCCTCCCCCGATCTCAGCGAAACCTTTGGGCTGGACTCCGACTGCCCACCCTTCCCACTTCTGCCCGCATATGTATCCCTCGTCGCCGGCTTTGCATTGACCACCGCCCACGCACTCATAGACAAGACCCGACATCACGATATGCTGGGACGGCGGGCGGCACCACGCCCCAAAAAAACAAACCCCGCAGGGCCCTGCTATAAAAAACACCACAACATGCACGCGGTTGACCTGCAGTACGGTAGAGCCGGGGTGGTCAACAGAGGTACTATGCTTTCGGGTGCGTGACAGGCCATAGATGCTAGGCGCTTCTCTCGCGGTGGCAAGTAAAACCTCGTCCTAACCATGCGTATAGTCAAATGAACGATACAGTGGGACCTCGCGCGTTACGCAGTGCTAATCCATGTTACCAAGGTGGCGCGAGACGCTCCATAAGGATTGAGAAGTTACGGAGGGTAATTGAGCTTCAAGCTTAAAAGCTTAAAGACTGGCCTTGGAAGTTCCGCTGATATCTCCGCAGGCCCTTCAGAGCTCCAATAAGCACCAATGAACGTACGGGGATATATACCAGGACCATTATGTGATGCCCGGATGCAAAGGTTCGTTACCTGTCAGCATTGAGGCCTTCATCAAACTTACTTGGGGTGTATACACAAAAGAAAGGAGTGAACCAGGCTGAAATACTTGCAATCGCTTGTCACAAGAAGGAAAAAAACAAGAATCCTAGAGTTGAATTAGGAAACGGTACCTCACCCTGTCCAGATATCTAGCATGGCGAGTTCCCGTGGAGAGACAGACCAGTACCGAAAAACAACCAACCAAGCTCCAGTAAAACGAGTTCACAAGATCCACGGTTGAACCTTTGGAGGCTGAGAACTAGAGAAAGTTGACTCTGGCAGCGGAGGATATCAGGCGATAGAAGATTAAAGCCTTTCGAAAGAGGAAAATTTGGGACCAGACAATGTGTGTGGATGATACATACACCAATCTGACTTCATTTCGTGAGCCTAGTGTGGAAAGCCTGGATCTACCTTGAGTTTCGTTTCCGCTCTAAACCGCAAATTCCTGTATCATTGTGCATCATGGCATGCGATCTAAACAGATACGACACACGATTTTGACCTGGAAATAATCTGAGGTTTATGACATGTATCCGGATGAGACAAACTTACGCCACATCGCCGAATTAGAGGCATCGCACAACAAGAGACGAGAGACGAGACACAACTCTCCTGGTCGCGAACTGGTCAGCATCATCGAAGGCATCATCCATCGTTCCCACGCCGTCCTGCTCGTCATGACCAACGACGTCGCACGCACAGTGGCCTACATCGTCTCCCCCGAGCTCATCGCCGCGTCCTCCCAGCTCCCCTCCAACAAAAACCGCTCCTCAACCGTACACTCGCTGATCCACGCGTTCGGCCTCTCCAAACGCGTTAAAGTCCTCCGTCCCCTCCGCGCTTCACACAAAGACCTCGCAGTCTACCACACTCGCGAATACCTCGACGCTGTTCTCGCCCCGCCCTCGCCCGATCTTAGCGAAACCTTTGGGCTCGACTCCGACTGCCCACCCTTCCCCCTTCTGCCCGCATACGTATCCCTCGTCGCCGGCTCTGCATTGACCGCCGCCCAAGCACTCATAGACAAGACCGCCGACATCACGATATGCTGGGACGGCGGGCGGCACCACGCCCAAAAAAATGAAGCCGCAGGGTACTGTTATGTCGCCGACTGCGTCCTCGCTCTCATGGCTCTCAAACACGCTCCGCCACGTAGCCCAGGCGGACACAAGCCACGCACGATGTACATCGACCTCGACCTCCACTTCTCCGACGCCGTCTCCCACGCATTCGCCTCGTCCGTCTCGTCAAGAGTCCCCCAAATCCTCGTGAGCTCCCACGCTCCATTCGACGCGCCCCAGCTAACCGCCTCAGACGCTCAGCATCCACCACACATCTCCCGGCTTCTATCCCCCCTCTCCGCTCTCCTCCCTCCCAACTCCATCATCCCTAACCTTCTCCCCATACACACTCTCAATTCCCTTACATCCAGGCGCCTCCTCCGCCACCTACACGCGCCTCTTCCCTCTCCTCACGCGCCTCAAAGACACCTTCTCGCCCTCATACATCGTTCTCCAATGCGGCGTCGACGCTCTCGCAGGCGATCCCTGCGCCACAGCAAACTGGAGCCTGGAAGGCCTTAACGAGTTCGTACGCGGCGTGTTGAGATGGGGACTCCCGACGATGATGCTTGGCGGTGGGGGGTACAACACGCCGAATGCTGCGAGGGCCTGGGCGAGTCTCACGGCGATCGCGCTGGACGACCCGCTACCGCTCGACGTGCATATTCCCGATCATCCGTTGTTTCCCTTGTACGCGCCGTCGTTTACAGTAAGTTGGTTTTTGAGTATTTGTTTACGTCACATGTTGATTGATTGGCGGTGTGGAGCTTGACGTGCCCTCCGGCATGATGCAGGATAAAAACACAGAAGCATATTTGCAAGAAATAGAATCGTGTTACGCGCAAGTCATACGTGTTCTCAGAGAAAGGATGGAATCTCCAAGTTGATCAATTGGACATTCGATTGCTTCCTTTCAATATCGTATTACTACTTGCCCCTTTCAAGATCACCACATTGTACTTTTACGCAGAACGTTCCCTGTCACCCGTCCCTCTATTGAATCCTATGTCGTTCACTGTTCACTCGAGGCCGTCCTCGCCTTCATCATCAGCCAAGCCAGGCCGCAGACTCTGAAGGTCACCGGCCATTATCAAACCATGACAGTCAACGCATATCCCCCACACTTAAAACTCCGAATGCCTGTTCATACATATATGTTCATACACCGCGCAGTCTTGCAACGTATGTAGGAAAGCCGAACGGAGCCGAACACGTCAATCTTAAACACTCCAACCCACCCAAGCAAAGTATAAAACCCCCTATCACGATACCCGGATCTCGTCTCTATCAACCTCCCAGAGTTTTCCCTCCTATCACCAAGCACTACTAAGATGTACAAGTTCCTCAGCACCACCCTTCTCGTCCTCAGCGCGCTCTTCATTATGAGCAGCACAGCAACACCTCAATATCTCAAACCCGGAGAACTCTGTTCGTCCTCCCCACCTCATTTCTTCCTCCCAAGCACCTAACCCATCCACAAAACACCAGGCGCAGGATTCGCCGGCCCAGTCGGAGTAAGTCCCCACACCCCCCCTCTCTCCGCTTTGACACACACAAAACTAACATTTCATCTCCGCGTTTAGGCTTGTAATCCCCCATCCCCTTCCGCGGATGTCTGAATTACTGACGCAAGTTGAACGACTAACAGGCTCGCCCGGATATGTCTGCTGCTACGTCTCTCCTGACAACGCAAGGTACGCACATCCCCCTCCCCCTTCCCCCTCTCCCTGTGTCTGCCGACGCAGGTGTCGCCGAGTCCTGACAACGATTCCACAGGTGCACGCGCGAGAGAACATGCCTCTTTTAAGCGAGCGCGACACGGCTCTTAAATAATGTAATAATAATGTGTATGATTTAGGGAATATTTGGAGTGATACGAATGAGATTGAGAATGCGTTGGGATAGGTAATAGGTAGAAGGAGGAGGAGGAGGAGGAGCAGATAACCGGCGAGGTCTAACAGCGACTGTTTATAACTTGAAGGATCCCTTCATCGAGCTCGAATTACGAAACCATGCAGCTTTTTAGGACGATATCTAGATGCCGTGCTCTGAGACATAAGTGGCGTTGAATGAAGCATTCTAGAACATGTAAACATTTTAATTCCATGTGGACTAGTCTTGGGCTTGGGCCGTCCCGCGGGTATCCCGAGTCTTGTCTATGTAGTGCACCTCCTCGAATACATTCATACCTGCTCACCGTGTACAGGAATTTAGATCATTTTTCTGCTAAGAAACTCTACTACCAGAAAGGTCCTTCAAATCTGGCACAAAAGCAACGTCTCTCAAAGAGGCGTTACAGAAAACTCACTGAGAAGGCTTCAAGATGGTTTTGATTCTCAGGCTGCATTCTTTATGTGGCAAATAACGAAAATCCGGTGGTCGTAGTAGTAAATTTGGGGATTTGAGGAGGTCGAGCAGGTTAAAGAAAAAAGTTCATCATATCCTACTGGAACATTCAATCTGGTTCTGGTTACCGTCGTAAGGAAAGGAGAGGGAGGCATCTAAGGATGAATCCTCTTTTCGTCACGCGCCGATTCATCTAATCTTATCATAGATTCCTATGCCCAAATCTTCCCAAACTCTTGCCAACGTATTTTGTGGGACCTAACATCTGGCTATCACAGACTTGAAACAACTATGAGTCGTAACAGCGTCGACTGTCATGAAATCATCGCCATGTTGTCTAAGAAGTAATACGCCGGCGTTTCCGACTTTTCCTGTCTGTCTGAACTGAATCATCAACTCCCTCTTCCATAATTTAATTCCTTCAGGTAATCACGCCGAGTCCTACATCTGAGTCTTCCCCAAAACAAAGTGCATCTAGGATGGAGAGATGCAAAAGGTAAGCAGGATTCAAACGCATTAGACCCCATGCATATTAGTCAATCCCATCTGAACTTTATCACACTATAATTCTACTAGATATATCAACAGAGAAGTACTTTATGAATGAAGTCTTAGATGCAACCGATCCTATGGCCTCATACTATAACGATAACGAGTCACTTGAGCAAGCATTTCCCTCTTTTACGGCACATACTTAGTGCCTATTGTACACGTTACTACCGACGAGTATGTACGACTACGAGAGCTACGGAATTCTGCACCCCCCCGCTACGCGGAGAAAGAGTGAGCCGGCGCTTCCAAGCGCCGTTTTAGACCGCACTCCCCTGTAAGTACCCGAGATTGAGGACGACGAGTCTGATATGTTGGGTTGAATGACTGCGAGTGCCCGGGAGGGGGCGGTTGGGAGCGGACAGGACTGCCAGGTTCCCAACAGTGGTGCTAGAGGGAGGTTAGGAAGGTGTCAGGATGGCAGATGTCGCGAGACTGGGGGTTCAGGTCGAGGTGTGAGGCGGTTGGCGGAGTCGCCGGGCATTGGTGGTTGGGGGTGGGGCTGGTTCCGAGGGCTTTGCGGTCGAGAAGCGTTTTGTAGCCTCAATGTACCTGCAGAGGTGCAGTGAGGCATCGGGGTGGGTAAGGACGTGGGATATAGACTTAGCTTTTCTCTTCAGCGGTCGTGTGAGGTGCAGGAAGCATTCTCTTCTGTATTGCGGGCACTCAAAGAGGTAGTGGGTGACCGTTTCTACCGTAAGGCCTTCGCAGTGCAGGCAGCACAGGGATTCGGATCTCCGGATGCGAAAGAGGTGGTGGTTGAGGGGAGCATGGCCCATGCGCAGTTGGGTGAGTATCGCCGAACTGGCATGGCTGAGGCCTTCAATGAGACGCATGTACGATTTCGACGGGAGTGATTTGTCGATTCTGTGGATTAGGTTGTATCGCGGGGACTTCTTCCACCCAGCTTTCCATCGCTTGACCGTGTTCTGGAGTGCTGACTGTTGCATGGCAGAGACACTTTTCGGGAGCGGGCCACTGCGAAGGGGCTCAGGCAGGGCATGCAGGGGGCTGGACTCACCTAAAGCCGCTTCCTTCGCGAGGGCATCAGCTTGCTCGTTTGGGATGAACCCTACATGGCCCAGAGACCAATGAAACTGAAGGTTGATGACCCCTCTGGGGCAAAAGGTGCTCCATATGCGTTGTCTGCTTGAGTGACGGATGCCTGATGCAAGGATTTGGTCCTGCCTGCTGTGGAGGTTCTCCGCCGCGTCGTGTGCAAAGTCCAGCAAATAGTGGGCCGGGTGGGGCTTTTGGTTGAGGAGAGCCCGAAGTGCCACCTGACTGTCACTACATACCAATACAGGGCCAGAGAGGCGCCTGTCGATGGTGCTAAGTAAGCGTAAGCCCAAGGAGAAGCCAACTGCCTCTGCTTCGTAGACAGTATGGTCTGTATCGGTGCCAAGGTGGAACTTGAGAGATGAAACCTCTTCGCCGTCTTCAAATAGGATCGCTGCCGCTCCGATTCCACCCTCATAACCCGAACCATTGCAGTATACCGCGTATTTCGCCGCCGTGTGAGTGGAAGCTATAGCACTGAGTGCAATTTCCTTGGTTGCTGGAATGTGAACAGAGAAAGAGGGGACATAGCTAGGGCCTTGTCTACAAGCCGCAACCGTTTCGACATCTCCGGGCTTGAGGTTGACGTAGTGAAAGAGCTGGTGGAGTGGGGAGTGGTGTCTGCGGATGAATCGTGCGGCTGCTCGGCGAACAGGCTTGAAGAGTGGGTGAGTTGGTGGAAGAGAAGCTAAACGTACTGCAGCCCTGGAGAGGACCTTTTCGAAGAGGAGCTCCACCAGGAGGAGGTTAGCGTGGATGTCTAGGACGTCTCCTGCAGTTGTCCTCAGAGCGCCCGTGATCAGTTTGGCCGCCCACCGCTGCGCAGGACCCAGGGTCTTCACAGCCACCACTGAACCCACTCTTTTCTTACCCGAGGCTGATTTGGTGATTCCTGTGTACCAGACATCTGCCGCGTATGTAAAGGCCGGGACGGCGACCGTGTTATAGAGTTGGCGAACCCTGTGGGGGGGCATACCACCGGACGTTCTAGAGAGGCGTGATATCTGATGCGTCCACCACGTTGCTGTTGCAGAGACCTTGTGCATGTGTGCCGACCAACGTAGCTTGGGGTCAAACAGGACCCCAAGGTATTTGTAGGAGGTCGCGGTAGTTACCGTCTGCATAGTCAGGACTCCATGTTGGTCTTGTAGGGCCAATTGCAGATCCTGTGGCATGGGTTCCCTATGAGATCTCGGGAAGTTCATCAGTGCAAGTTTGGACAATTCGAAGGGGGAAGAGTGGGATGAAGACCATTCAAAACCTCCCTGCTCTCTCGTCATCATGTCGCAGATCATGATGTGCATCTTGTCAAAGGTCTTGGCAACCGCAAGGAACATTGCATCATCAACAAACCCGACTGAGAGCTCTGCTCTGCTGTTCGGGGCTGCTGTCTTGATCAGTGGTGCATTGTAAAAGGCGTAAAAGATCATTGAGAGCGGACATCCCTGCGTAGTGCCATTCACAATGTCGAACCATTCGGACGTGTAGTCGTCGAAGGCCAGCCAGGTGCATTGCCCGCTTAGCATATGGGCTGTCAGATTGACAAGCAGCGTGGGGACTTTGCGCTCCCGCATGTTGTGCAGGAGCCTGTGGCGTGCCATGTTGGGGAAGGCTCTTTGCACGTCAAGGAATAACGCCGTCGCCACCTTACCTGCCCTCCAAGCATCCTTGATCCTGTGGGTCACAAGGTGCATCGCATCCGTGGTATTCCGCCCTAAGCGTCCACCAAATTGCCCTGGGGGCAAGAAGCCATGGTGCTCTGCGCAAAAGGAAAGATCAGCCGCCACTAAGGTGGAGAAGAGTTTGCCCATTGTATTGAGCAGGCCTATGGGCCTATACGCGTTCGGTACATCGTAGGCAGGCTTGCCAGGTTTGCGAAGCACCAGCGTAGTCGACTCGAGCCACTTGGGGGGGTAGACATTCAGTGATAGCACAGCTGAGAAGATAAAGAAGAGGTGGTCAACAAGAACCTCGGCGCATTGCTTGAAGACCACATTAGGAAGTCTGTCAGGGCCGGGTGCTTTGAACGGGGGAAGCGCCTGGATGGTCAATTAGATGCGGTCACACGTGAAGGGTGTGGGGTCTGGTAGCGGTTCTGGGTACGCCATCAACAGGAGCTGAGGGTTCGCGGGGGGCGGAGGGAAAAAGGACTTAGCTAGTAACTTCGCTTTATCTTCGTTGGATGTGGCTACGGTGCAGCTAGCATGTGGGCCATCTCAAAGAGCTGGGATCCTGTCGCAGGAAAGGTCAGAGAGCTCCCGTATTACATACTTATTCGCCAAATATATCTGTTTGGCGCTGATGTCCTCGAGCCATTGCGTCCAGTGCTCTGCTTTGGCCGACCTGATGCTTGCGGCAAGCTCCCGGGACAACCTTTTTGCCTCGGCATGTGCTGGATGCTCCCGGATCTCCCAAAACTTGAATGCCATATTGTTCGCTTTGTTCCGGAGACCCTTCAGCCTCGAAAGGTCTTCTGACCACCAACGCTTGGTGAAAGGACATGGAGTCTTGACTGGGACTACGGCGGGGATGGCCGCTATCTCCTGAAGGGTGTTGGAGAGTAACCGGACTTTACGGAGTAGGTCGTCTTCCGAGAGCAAGGGGGTTGCGGGTGCAATTGCATCTAGGCGGGTTTCAAGGTGACTCCGAAACTTCTCCCAGTCTGCGGTCCAGAAATTCCTGAGCGGGGCCGGGGTCCGTCTCAGGACAGGGAGGTCCACGACGGTCACTACAGGGAGGTGGTCAGCAATGGGAGGGCGTAGGGATGGCACAACGTCGCAGAGTACTACTGGGCTGGTCTCGCTGTGGGAGCACCAGACGTTGTCAGGACGGGTCCACCTCCCACTCGAGGCCTGGAGGGTCGGGGTCTCCGCTGGAAGCGTCAGTTCCATGTCGTGGTCGCATAGAAGGTCCAGAAGTGGCTGCATGAGCTCACTGCTGCTGTTAAGGGTGCAGTTGCTGGGGGACTCCCACAGGGGGTGATGTCTGTTGAAGTCGCCGAGCCAGATCATGTGATGGCTACACATGTCGGAGGAACCCACAGTGGGCTGCGCCGTTGCTAGATATGTAGCTAGGGCATCTATAGCGTTATTGTGATTGCAGTCGTTATAGACGTTGAAGATCGAGATTGACCCCGCACTACCTGTCACCTGAATGGCAGACACGTCGGTAGAACGCATGGGAAGAGGGCGAAAGAAGTCAGTCTGTAGATTAGTGTTGATCAGGAGAACAGAGCGGGATCTGGTGCTACCGTCTCTCCCCTCCCGGATTCATGTGGAATCGCAACCCCAAGGCCCCGTTGACCCTGGGGGGCTCCCATTCAACGCTCAGCTCTTCACTCCTGCTGATCTCCAGTGGCGTTACATTTGGCGGCGAGGCTACGGGCGGGGCCTGTTGGGATCTTGGCGGTGCAGCGGCCCAAGAGGAGGGGTTGCTAGATGGGAAGAATGGCATGCGGTTTTCTGGAACCCATATGTCGAGGTCAGAGCAAAGTTTCTTGAATGTCGGGCATCCTCTGTTGGAGCTACTGTGAGTGGAGTCAGGTCCGCATGCCATGCACCTTGCACGAGCAGCAGTGCATTGGCGAGTCGAATGATCTTGGGCCGCACAAGTGGCACAACGTTCAGACTCCTTGCAGTTGGCCCTGATGTGACCATAGAGCTGGCATTTGTTGCAGCGCAGTGGTTCCTGGAGATCCTTCCTGATTGTGACGAGTCTACTCCCAATGAAGATGCGGTCTCGAATCATTGCGTTAGCCGTGTCGGGATCACTGCAGGTGAGCTTCAGGAATGCGACATATTGGTGCTCACCGCAAAGGTCAGGCCGTTTGAGCCATTGAGCTGTAGCCACAGATTCGAACGGAAGGCCGTTCTCCTTCTCAATCGTGCGGAGGCACAAGTAGTTCTCAGGGTCAAAGGGGCCTGTGCAGGGTACAAAGTGGGCTATAAGGTTGTAGGCCTTTTGTTTGACCTCTCCGCACATTCCAAAAATGCCGGCAAGTGCCTCCCATTCCAATACAGCGTAGCGGCAGAATCTTTTGGCAGAATCAGCATTGTCGAACTCGAGCAGCAATGCACCCGTGTTGAGAAGCCTCATTCCTACGACTAAGATCTTTGCTGTCAGCTCGGAGGGCCTGATTTCGCCGGTTTCCTCCTCGTGATCCGGGAGGCTCGAGTCCAGAGTCTTGAGGAGTGTGTTGAGATCGTTGCGCAGCTTGGAGATGCTGGTCGCAGAAAGGTCATTTGGGGCCCCATGGTCGCCCTGTTTGAACTCGATCAGGACTGTCCTGGCATCATGGAACACCTTCCTCTGAATCTTCATTGTGTCATTGGCTGACATACCCACGGGCCGGAAGAGTAGCGTTGGGGGAGATTGTTGGGTCAGGTTAGCCATCTGACCCCAAGTGGGCGCCGGATACAAGCTGGCTGCTTTGGTGTATGACATGGGCGAGGTGAGGCTGGGGACCGAGGCTCCGATGGATGCAGTGATGCCCTCTAGGGCAGCTGAGGTGGTCTGAAGAAGTAGAGTGGACTCTGCACGCTTGGTGTCACTGGCCACAAGAAAGTCTACTGTTGTACTCAGCTTGTCAATGATGCCGCTGACCTGCTGGATGGTCTTAGAGGCCACCGCTTCCGCCAGCGTGGTGGATACGTTGTCCGTGATGTTGGCATCGAGGAGGAAGGCTACCGCAATGGCAGTGGTCTTGAGGTCGGCTTGTTTGGAGGTCAGTGCAGCTGTCACAAGGATGCTCACTAGCTTATTGCGGTCATACAGTTCCGCCGCCAGTATCCAGCCTTTGGACTCCAGCCAAACACAGGCTTCTTTGATCGACCTGACCGGACCTATATCCACTGCCAGAAGTGACTTGAGGTCGGAATGCGTCGGGACACCTCGGGTACTGTCCGGGGTCCTGGTGCGGGTAGTACCCCCGGGTGGGGGGCCCGCAAGAGCCCTCCTCGTTGAAGGCATACCGAAGCTGCCTGGGAGTTGAGGAGTGGATGGAGACAGGATTGAAGAGAAAGAGAAGGGTTGGTAGAGATCAGGCACAAGTATATACGCTGACTAGTATCAGTGAACGACCAGGACCCCGAATGGGATAGTGGTGGTTATGGATCAAGGAGCATCCCCTTTCCGCATGGTTATATTCCAGAAGCTCCTGTACTTCTTCTCGGACGGATGGAACTGCCAGTGAAACCAATATAAATATAGATAGCCAGCTTCCTGCCTTTGATTCGGAACAAAATCCCCGAGTGCTTGAACGTAAAAAGCCCCCTGGTCCAAGGGTAATGCTGCATTCCAGTCCTCTTACAACTTGCTTTTACCACCGTTCATAAACACGATGATCAATAAACTCTTTATCATCATCCTCTTCACCCTTCTTGCGGCCAACAGCATCACTGCCAATAATCAATATCTCAATCCCGGAGACCTTTGTATGTTGCCCTTCATGAGATGGTACTGCCCATTATATTAGTGACAGCTGACTGTTGAACCATACACAGGTGCAGGTGTTGGTGGTGTTCTTGGAGTATGTTGCGCCCTTGCTACTCTACACTGTCCCTCTAACTTTCTATTTTTTTGATTGCTGATCAGATATGTGACTCACCAATCTGAGTCCTTGTAACCCGAAGACCGACTAACTGTTGAAATGTATATCAGGCCTGTCTGAATATTCCTGCTGTCAAGCCGAAGGCATCACAGACACTTTTGTGTACGTTTCTCCTCTGCCAACCAGGTTGGAATACCGAATAATGTGACTTTCTCAGCTGTTGGCCCGGCAATGATTGCCTTTGAAATTTAATAATAGATCGCAGAATTCTACATAGATCAGTCACAGACGCTAAACATGAGACTTGGTTGAATTTACAAAATACTCGATCACCAAAATTACAGTCAAGAAATCAATAAAGCTGGAACATGAAAGTATCATGATGAGTCTGGGCACTCGAACGAAAGATCCTCAGATTTGATCAATGATTGTGAATGGGACTTGAACTTTTCTTTGCTTAACAAGAAATATAGCGTTACAAATAGTTCATACACAAGTATTTCTACTTTTTTCTTTCTTGATCCACATAATGTTTATGTACACCACAATTAGTCAACCACCACATAAACAACCAAAAGAACAGCAGAAAAGCATTCACTCCAACCTTTTGCATTGACCACCTCTAGTACACATACATCTCCAAAACTTCCTCCCTGCCCACTAAACATACACAACCCTACACAGATTTTGGTATACTGCGCCACATTTCTTCTCATGTGCCCCTTCAAATCAGATTGCCAAACAAAGGTCCCAAAAGCCTCAAAGCCGCCGTTGTCGGAGGAAGCCATGATACAAGGTTTTTTTTACATTCATGGGCACCTTCAAAGTGTCTTCTCTTCGAATTATAGCCAGTCCTTCCATTCTCCATGCTCCAGAAGCGAGAGTAACTCAATATGACGGGTCAGTCAGACATGACAAGAAAGACAACAAGATAGATATTCGTGATAGATTCAGTTTGATTTGCTCTAGAGCTTGATGTGCAAGTGAGTCGTCTTCCTTCTGGGACCCCGAGCAATCTGAGACTCTGGCATCTAAAAAGAGTGAGGCGGAGATGATATCGAATTCCCATGCTACAGTTATGAAGTAGTAACTATACGTACATATGTCCAGATGAATTTAGAAGTTTAAACATTTTGTCATTCTTGATGTACCAAGCACATACCATGCTGTTAGGATCTGTGCGCACGGCAGATTGAAAAGGGGTGCCGGAGCCTGGAAAACTAGGAAAAATGTGTAGACCCAAGAACCAGTAGACTGCCATGATCAGAAACACAAGGAACAACCTATTTGAAGTGATCTCCACATGGCTCCTTCAAAGAGCTTATGAAAGAAGCTTATGAAAGAGGTGTATCTCCAAGCACATCATGGAGATTAACCTCGACGAGTTTATTTAACATTTTGCCTCACAAGAGCAGTTTACTTACACTTTCATGTTGTTCGGAGATTCTCAACGCACCCGAAGTTCACCTAGTCCAACACTCTGTTTTGGCCCGACAGCAAAATAACTAGCCTTGTTGCCAAGACATAGGAACTTCGGGTCTGGTGCTCAGTGTCCTGGCCCAACCTCCCTAAGCAGCATCAACGAACTGCCTTTCGCCCTCTTCTGAGAAGTTTTCTTCATCTAGAGGTATGACACCTGAGTGAAGACAGCATCGAGGGCTAGAATTGAGCTTCAGACAAAGAATTAATAGTACACACATTGGGTATCATGATGTTACAACAAGGAGAGAACAGATATTAGACTTGATTTAGACTTAGATGCAATCGCATAGGGCGGAAAGTCCGCTCGTGAAATGTTTATGTGTTTGAAATTCTACACCTGTGTTTTCTTCCTTCTGTCTTCCTAGTGGGGTTGGCCTAAATCTCTGGTGAACTCATGATGCTGATGTTTGTAATTATTCTTATTCTTGTTAATGACAGAATGAGTAATTAACTCAGAAGTGACCACAGATAATGGTAAGCGACTGAGGTGTGGCGATACGAAAAATGTATATTAGTAAGTAATATATATAAAATAAGAAAATAGTGATCGAGATCTAGGGATAGAATCCATTCTAACAATTCTGACTTTACCCATAATAAGGGAGGGGCGAAATTTTGTTGGACTCAATCTGTGGTTGTTCCCCGAAGAAATTTTGAGTTGAGGAAACAGAGGAGCCGCTGAACAGAATTTGTAGCCCTTATGGAACCAACCAGCAAAAAGCAAGTCATGGAATAGGCAGAACTTGGTTTTGGCCATGAAAGTTGTTGAGCTAGGATCAAGGTACACCTGGAAGCACGTGACATGCGCAGGAGTAGAGGGAAACAGAGAGGAGGATAAACTATACAGGACATGATGGAAAAGGATCGGATGCAGGCATCGGAACACCTCAGTCATTATACAACCGACTGAGGTGAGCCCAGGCCTTCGCACTTATATCCACAATGCTAATTATATATCTAGTATTATTGTCAACAGGTATATAGAAAATACAGTCGTTATACAACCAACTGAGTATTATTGTCAACAGGTTATGGACCCCGTTGCCACTCAGTGAGATGACTCACAAAAAGTAAATTTTTTTTTTCCACCCACCCAACCCACACATGACCTGCGCAGACTATAGCGCAGAACCTGAACCTATTCCTCCTCCCAAACAAGGAGTGCTTCGATGGTACCAACTGGCTCTCTTTTAAAATGAGGATGACAGAGGCTGCCCATGAATGGGGATTCCACGGATACCTCACTGGCTCGATTACGCAGCCCTCTATGGACCCCAAGTTGGCCACCACCTGGTGGGGTGACCCAAATCCTACCCAGATCAAATGGGAACAGCGCGATGCATATGCACAAAGCATGATCACCCTAAACATTGTCAACCCTGTCGGGGCAGGCATAGACCTGGATGGGTCAGCAGCTAGTGCCTGAAAATCACTCACAAACCTGCATGATACCATAACAGACCTTGGCCTGCTCCATGCCAAGGAGGAGCTCAGTTCCATCAAATACTCTGAGAGCAGCAGCATTGAGGTGCACTTTGCTACGATGCGCATGGCGTGGGCAAAAGCTAACAGTCAGGGAGCTGGAATTGACGACAGGAAGTTTAGGTCCTATATAATCAAGTCCATGCTGATAAGCTGGGCCCCTGTGACTGGGACCCTGATGACCAAGAAAACATCTGCCGACATATGTGTGAAACTCATCAGCCATGCCCTCCTGATACACAGCACCTCGGCCATCACCCTGTCAAAATCAGTCCATGCCTTGTCAATGCAGACCAGGAGGAACACAGCCAAATGTAGCAACCCTATCTGCAGGAGAACTGGTCATACCATTGAGAAATGTTTCAAAAAGGGCGGCGGCATGGAGGGACAATACCCTGACTGGTGGCGGCATGGCAAAGGCAGCACACAGTCATCGACCCCGTTGGCTATGCCCACCTCTAGCACCACCCCTGTGCCAACACCCCAAGCAAACTCAGCAGTCGCCTCGGCTAAGAACGAGAATAACCCCCGGTGCCTGGCTTTTGCGACTCTGGCAGGTGACCTGGGCCTGCTGGTGACATATGCAGATTCAGCAGCAAATTGTCACTTCTTTGTTGACAGGGCTGACTTCGAGACATATGGAGACCCCAGACCAGATGGTAGGACAGGCTCAACTGCTGACAGGGGCGGCAATTTCCACATTGCAGGTGCTGGATGCGTCTGTAAATGAGTCCAGAACGATGGTGAACTGATTGAGCTCACCTTCGATAACGCGTTGCATGTCCCTGACTTCACACACAACCTTGTATCGATTGGTGTGTTATGCCAGAAGAGTTGCAGGACAATGTTCAAGTCTGGGGGAGCAACGTTCTATGCTCCCGATGGTGCCCCATTTATGAGAGCTGCGTTGGCTGCAGATGTGATGTTTCAGATTGAGTTCATCCAGCCGCTCCCCAAGGCCATGCACACTAGATCCCTCCACCGCCCTACTACCTTCAAAACCTGGCACTGCCGGCTGGAGCACGTTAGTGAGAGTACAGTACTTGAGATGGCTAAGAAAGACCTAGTCATGGGGTTGCAGCTCACTACAACGGCCGCTGAAGGCAGGTGCGAGGACTGCATCATGGGGAAGCAGTCCCGTTGGCCGTTCAATGCCAAGGTAATCCCTGAGTCAGCGCCGTATAAGCGTGTGGCATTTGACCTGTTCAGCCCAGCCTGCATCCAGACCACAGGTGGAAAGGCTTGGATGTTGATGGCCATTGACCAGGGGGGGGCAGAGACAGATGCGTGGTACCTGGCAAACAAGATGGTGGTCTGCTTCAAAGAATTTGATGTCAGGGCAGAGGTACAGTTAGGCTGATGCATCAGAAGGATCTGGAGCAATGGTAGCAAGGAATTTGTAAACAATTTCTGGGCAGCATACTGTGCAAAACGTGGCATCATCCATGAGACAACCCCCTCCCATTTGTCGTCTGCCAATTGCCGAGAGAAAGAACTGGACTATACTGGACCTTGCAAGGAGCATGCTCAATGACTCCCACCTGCTGGCCCACTATTGAGGAGAGGCCACATCCACAGCCGCGTACATAATTGACCTGATTCCGAGCTCACGCCACCCAGGCAAGACACTGCATGAGATATATACTGGTTGCAAGCCTGACATGACATACCTGAGACTCTTTGGCTGTACTGTCTATGCAAAGGTCCCGAAGGAGGATGGCGCCAGTAAGCTTGCCCCAAGATCGATCAAATGTGCCCTTGTTGGGTACTTTGGCATTGGCAATTACAAACTCCTGGAACACGCTACAGAGCGCATCTTCTGATCTTGCGATGTCATCTTTGAGGAGGCCCTTGGCCACCAGACTTTGCTTGATAGCCATGAGAGCAGCGCGGCTGACATCTATGAAATACTCGATGAGCCCAGTGTTGCGGATGGTACCCCTGGCATGGGGAAGGATGGGCAGCATAATACCAATGCCCACAATGCTGGCGGTACACCACCAGGAACGGAGATAGTAGCACTGGCAGCCCCTGAACCCGCAACTGAGCCCCAATGCTCCGCACGCCTCAGGAACCCATCAGCCAGGGCCACCAGAGCTGAAGAAACAGAGCGCATCATTGGGGACGCTGCGGCAGAGGGACTGGCATGGGCGACTGATTGTTGACCAATGGCAATGACAACAACCACCATTGACACCGATGACACAACATGGGTTCCCAAGTTATACTCCAAGGCAATGCAGCGACCAGACTTATGGAAGGCACCAATGGATGAAGAAATGGCAAGAATGTACAGCCAAAAAGTCTGGACCCTTGTAAAAAGATCTGAAGGCGCAAGAACAATGAAAAATCAGTGGATCTTCACACTCAAGTATGATGGCAATGGGAAGGTCATTGCCAGGAAAGCCAGACTCATTGCCAAAGATTTTTCCCAGATCCCAGGAGTAGATTACTTTGCCACATACGCATTGGTTGTGAAGTACGAGTCACTCAGAATAAATATAGCCATTGGGACTGTCTGCAATTATGAAATGTAGCAAATCGACTACAAAAGCGCCTACCTCAACGCACCAACCCAAGTGCCCATTCTCATGGAGTAACCAGAAGGCTATAAGAAGACCTCAAACGAGGTATTCCGTGTTGACATAACAGCTGGCGACCGAGTCCAGGAGAGTGAGGCAGAGACCAATGAGAGCAGAGGTAGTGACAAAAAAGGACTAGTAGCCCTACTTGATAAAGCAATCTACAGCACCATGGACGGTGCAAATAACTGGTGAAATACCCTGGATGACGACATAAGGAGGTTGGGGTACAAAAGATCTGAGGCAGACCAATTGGTGAGAGTGAGGGAGAGAGATGGAGAAACAATAGTGATGAGCACTTACACAGACAACACATTGGGGATGTTGACATCCAAGAGCGAGGGTGAGCATGCACACAAGGAGCTGGGGGAGAAATTCCAAATCAAAGACTTAGGAGAGATGAAGTTTGTACTGGGCATTCATGTTGTGCAGGATCAAGAACATCGATTAGTGACATTCGACCAGGAGGAGTATATCAAACGCATGCTGGAGAAGTACGGGATGGCAGAATACAAACCAAAGTATACCCCCCTTCCACCAGGCATTGCACTTACCTAGGATCAGAGCCCACAGACCCCCGAGGAACGCTTTTATATGCATGATAAGCCATATATGGAAGCATTGGGATCTATCATGTATGCTTAGATTAGAACTCGGCCAGACATAGCCTTTGCTGTGGCATCACTCAGCAGGTTCAGCTCCAACCCAGGCAAGGCACACTGGCTCGCACTAGTACATGTATTGCAGTACTTGAAAGCCACACTGCATTACAAGATACGATATGGAGGAGCTGGCTACCAGGACTTCACCCTCTACAGATACTACAACTCGGACTTTGCATCGGACACCGACTCACAAAAATCAGTATCAGGCGGCATATACTTACAGGCAGGGGGCCCTACATGCTAGAGTGCCAAATACCAAGATACCATGTCAACATCGACAACCAAAGCCAAGTACATCGCCTTGGGGCATGCAGTTGAACAAATCCAATGAATGTACTCAGCCTTATCAGAAATCCGACACCCGGCACCACAACCAGCAGATCTTAAGGGCGACAACAACGAGTCCATTGCGATAGCAGAGAACTGGCGCAACCATAACCGAGTCAAGCACATCGACGTGCGCCACTACTATGTCAGACACCTTGTTAAGGAGGGAAAGATTGCAGTCAGCTACGTACCCAGCAACGAGAACCTGGCTGACTTATTCACTAAACTGCTCTCTCACCCACAACACCACAAGCTTTGCCTGGCCCTGTGACTCTGCAACAAATGATGCATACCTCAAGCCCAGGGGAGTGTTGAGCTAGAATCAAGGTACACCTGGAAGCACGTGACCCGCGCAGGAGTGGAGGGAAACAGAGAGGAGGATAAACTATACAGGACATGATGGAAAAGGATCAGATGCAGGCATTGAAACACCTCAGTTGTTATACAACCGACTGAGTATTATTGTCAACAAAAGTGATGCTGAGTACGTTTTGAGCCACAAACAGCCGAGGGCAGAGTCCCAATTGTGAACCAAATCCTTTCTAGAGAGCACAAGGAAAGAATAGGCAATGATCATTCAAAGAATTATATGGCATCAATACATGAAATACAACTGAAAAGAGAAAAGAACAGAAGACCATGAAGAACAAAGATGAACCTTTGAAAGAATCAAACACATCCTCTAAGCATCTCATGCACCATCAAGCAGGATATACATCTACAAAAAAGACTGTACCATGTCAAGCAAGATATGTGTCACATGACAGTTATGAGTCATGTATGGTTCCACCTGCAGGGTATAGACCATGTATGGGTGATACCAGGCTGCTAGGAGCCATGTAAGGCACTACCTGCAGGGTATGAACCATGTCTGGTAATACCAGGCCATACATAGTATTAGGAAGCAGGTGTCACCATGTATTGAACTATCAAGCAGGTGTCATGACCCGCCACAGATCCCCGGGACTCAACCCCGGCCCTGGGACTCCAACCCTTCCCAAAACAACCCCCACGACCACCCCAGGCTCGGACCGCTACCCGGCCAACCCCCTCGGCAGCTCCCGGCCATCACCGCCCATCAGCGCCCGTCACCGCCACCAGCCACCACCACTCGCGGCATCCCCGGCCATCACCGCCTGTCACCGCCACTTGCGGCATCCCCCGGGCCATCACCGCCGTGACCGCCACACCCATGCCGGCACCCTCCACTATCCCCGGCCCACGCCGAGACCCCCATCGCGCATCACGCATCATGATCATGCACCACCATGCCCCGCCGCCCCGCTCCCGCTCCCTCCTTACCACCCCGCCACCGCGTGTCTCTGCATTTCTGGTACAAGACCTCCGCGCCGCGCAACATGTCTCAACCTTGCCTCGTGTGGCCCCCGGGTCTCACTCCAAGCCCCGGTGCCGCACCCCGCTACTGGAAACCGGACCTGGATCCCGGGCCTACCTACTGTGTAGTATATAAGTTGTGGAGTAGTAAGTAGTACTCTAGTCTTGATATTACTGTAACCCGTATTGTTCTGTGTGTTTCATCTCGATCTTGTTTTTCTCACGTGTCCTGGTCTCATTATTTCCTCTCGTCCTCCATTTATCATACTCGTCTCGTCTTGTCCTCCTGCCTCGCCTCTACTCGTCTCATTTTCTAATCTAATCTAATTGCTTCCTCTTCCCCTCTCTACTCTAAGTTCCCTCGACTCTTCTATCTCCGA
>JAGGAP010000218.1:0-49947 GCA_017657235.1 Termitomyces sp. T73sscA | reverse complement strand
CCTGCGAGTCGTGCCTCCGGGCCAAGGTTCCCCGCCACCGCCCCTACGGTCTCCTCAAGCCGCTCCCGGTCGGTCGCTGTCCCTGGTCCTCCATCTCAATGGACCACATTGTCGAGCTCCCGGAGTCCAAGGGCTTTGACGCCATCCTCGTCATTGTCTGCCACCTCACCAAGCAAGCCATCTTCATCCCCTGCCGCACCACTGATAATGCCCCGGAGTTCGCCAAGCTATTCCTTGAGCACGTATTCTCCAAGCACGGACTCTCGGACGACATTGTATCCGACCGTGGTCCCCTGTTTGTCTCCTGGTTCTGGCAGTCTCTGTGTAAGGCCCTGGAGATTAAAACTAACCTCTCCACCGCCTACCACCCGGAGACTAACAGTCAGACAGAGCAAGTGAACCAGACCTTGGAGCAGTACCTCCGCCTCTACGTTAACTACCTACAGAACGACTGGCGCGCAGAACTGCCCCTGGCAGAGTTCACCTACAACAACACCCCTCATTCCGCCACCGGCGTGTCACCTTTCTATGCTAATAAAGGTTACAACCCCCGGCTCACTCTCTCCCTTAGAGACATCCCCTCCCACATGGCCCACGAAGTGGCCCGGGATCTCCAGTCACTGCACCAGTTCCTCCGGGACGAGATCGACATCGCCAACAAAGCCTACGCCAAACACGCTGACACCCGCCGCGAAGCAACCCCCCGGCACCCTCGTCTGGCTCGATCGACGCAACCTGAAGACCCGGCAACCCTCGATCAAGCTCGATCACAAACGCCTCGGCCCCTTCAAGGTTTTCCAGAAAGTCTCCACCCACGCCTATAAGCTCAACCTACCCCCGGGCCTCAAGGGACTGCACCCGGTCTTCCACGTTTGCCTCCTCGAGAAATACGCCCCGGATTCCTTCCCTGGGCAGCGACCCAGCCGACCGCCCCCGGTCAAAGTCGAGGACGAGTACCACTACGAGGTTGATCACATCCTCGACTCCCGCCTTGTCCGTGGCTGCCCCCACTACCTCGTCCACTGGAGAGGCTATGGGCCCAAGGACGACACCTGGGAACCTGGGAGAAACCTTGCCAGCGCCCCCGCCAAACTCCGGGACTTCCACCGACAGCACCCCGACAAGCCCCGGGACCCCCGGGACTAGCGCTCACAGACGGCATCAGTGGGCGTAACCCCCGCCTCTGGTTTGATTAGGGATTCAACTCCCACCAAGACTCCTACGTGTTTCCCTACCCACTTCTACTTCCAGTTCCTCACCTTCCATCAGAACCTCAACATGTCAAGACGGGGACGATTGATACTATAATGATGTACAGAATGATACAGGCGGTTCGGTCCAAAAAGACAAGTCCAAGAAAACAAAACGACAAGAAGCTATGAAACCTGGGAGGCGCGGCAGGCAGTGACTAATTGGCCCCCTCGTCCTCCCCCTCCCGACTCCCCGCCGCCGGCCCCATGACCAACATTGCTGTCTCCATCTGGGTCGCCAGCGACGCCAGATGTTCCTCCCGCACCGGTAACCCCTCCTCCATATCGACCGCCACCTCCAGCCACGTCCCGGGGGCAATCGCGTTCCGCTGCTGGTGCCCCGCCAACAGAATGTCCAACTGAGCCAGACCAAGGTCCAGCTTCGCTGGCAAGTTGATGGGCATCCAGCTCGCACCCTCCCGGAGCAAGGCCTGAGCCGCCGATGCGCTGTCCAGGAGCAGCCAGTGCTCCTGGACCCAGCCTACGTCAAGAGTTAGCCAACCGGCCCGGCAGCGAGAGAATCACTTACGCAAGATCCCCTCCCGTGACGATGCTGCCTCCAGCAGCGCCCAGTCCCGCTGGCGTACCACCCCTCGTTCTGCCACCCATGCCGCCTCCACTGCCTGCCCCTCCCCTGGCACCTCCCTCACCACCCTCGACTCCAGCTCTGCCACCTGGACCCCCAGCGCCGTCACCTCCGCCTCCCGCTCCCTCACCGCCGCCAGCGCCACGTCCTGGTCCCGCCGAGCCCTGTCCTGGTCCATCGTCACAGCTATCAGCTCCCCCCGTTGCCGCTGCGACTGCTCATAGGCCTCCTGCAGATGCCGGCGCAACTCCACGGTCAACGCCAGCAAGCTCTGCTCCAGGGTTTCTTGTGAAGGGGGCTGGGGGCGCGCCAAGGTCGGCGAGAAGACATGGGGTCCCGGCGGACCCACCAGCGATGCGTCACCCTGGAGCTTCTTGCTTGGGCCTGCCTCGGGAGATGGGGACGCCCGCCGCTTATCCCGGGCGACTGCCAAAGACCTCTGCCCACCGCGTGGCGGGCCCACTCTGATCACCGCAGGCAGAGCCGCCTCTCCCTCCCCCTCGCTGGTACTCAACCCTTCCCCAGACCCCAAATCGACCCCCTCCGCCTCCCCGGGACGCGGGCCCCCCTCCCCACCCACCACTGTTGCTGCCCATGCCCTCGGCCGACCCTCCATCTGCCCCTGCACCCACTCCAGCGCCCACTCCTGCTCGGCGGCCACACACCACGCCCGCCACAACCACAACACCGAACACCTCTCATGCTTGGACCGGCACGAGAGGCATACTGAAGAATCGCGGCGGGCCCCAGCCACCAGCGCTTCGAACTCGCAAACCGCCCCGCGGCAGGCACAGAACAAGCACTAGGAACCCATCAGTACCGGGAACACTAGGAGGTAGGGACAACTCACCGGGCCGTGGTGACGGCACCAAGCTAACGTTGGCAGGCCCCGGGGACGACCCACCGCCAGAGCGAACTGGTCGGGCATGACGTCCGCCTGCGGCACCCGCTGGGCCTTGGGCACCAGGTGAAACACCCCCGGGGTCAGAGGGGGCCGCAGCAAGCGAACCGGCAACACCGGCATCAATTGCGCCGGCCAACGCCGCACAACAACCTCCAGGACCATACGAGCAAGCCCCGCCACCGAAGATGATACGCCTACAACACAATACGTCAGTATGCGCAAGAGCACCGGGCAACAAAAGGACTCACGATGACCCTCCACCTGCCGGCGGTCCCAGCGACACTCGAACAAGGCCCAGTGCTTCCCGTAGGTGGCCCAGGCCCCGACATTGTTCCCGTCAGCAGGAGGAGTAGGAGATGACAAGGGGGAAGACATGAAAAAGTGGTTGGAAAAAAAAAAAAAAAAATTTTGGCAAAGTTTTTTTCTCTTTTATCTGTGTACGGGACTTCTTGATGGCCGCCAGACTTCGACTTCGACACCAGAAGCAGCACAGCCACCCATGACTTCGCGCGTCTCAAGGGTCTCGACGCTGAAGGGGGGGTGATGTCACGACCCACCACAGATCCCTGGGACTCAACCCCGGCCCCGGGACTCCAACCCTTCCCAAAACAACCCCCACAACCACCCCAGGCTCGGACCGCTACCCGGCCAACCCCCTCGGCAGCTCCCGGCCATCACCAGCCATCAGCGCCCATCACCGCCACCAGCCACCGCCACTCGCGGCATCCCCGGCCATCACCGCCCATCACCGCCACTTGCAGCATCCCCTGGGCCATCACCGCCTATCACCGCCACTCGTGGCATCCCCCGGGCCATCACCGCCGTAACCGCCACACCCATGCCGGCACCACCAGCTATTCCCGGCCCACGCCGAGACCCCCATTGCGCATCATGCATCACGATCACGCACCACCACACCCCGCTGCCCGCTCCCGCTCCCTCCTTACCGCCCCGCCACCACGTGTCTCCGCGTTCCTGGTACAAGACCTCCGCGCCGCGCAACATGTCTCAACCTCGCCTCGTGCGGCCCCCGGGTCTCACCCCAAGCCCCGGTGCCGCACCCTGCTACTGGAACCCGGACCTGGATCCCGGGGCCTACCTACTGTGTAGTATATAAGTCGTGGAGTAGTAAGTAGTACTCTAGTCTTGATATTACCGTAACCCGTATTGTTCTGTGTGTTTCGTCTCGATCTTATTCTCCTCGCACGTCCCGGTCTCATTATTTCCACTCATCCTTTACTCATCATACTCGTCTCGTCTTGTCTTTCTGTCTCGCCTCTACTCGTCTCATCTTCTAATCTAATCTAGTTGCTTCCTCTCCCCCTCTCTACTCTAAGTTCTTTCGACTCTTCTATCTCTGGCTCTCCATCTCTGTCTGTTCCCTTTGCCTTCGTCTTATCTCCACCCTTCCCCTTTTTGGCCCGCTTAACACCCCGCGTCCCTGATTTCATTTCCAGGACTCGCTAAGTCCCCCGCCCATCGCCCCTTGAACCCCGGAACTCGCTCGCTCACCGGTGCTTGCCATTCCATCCTCTCGTGTTCCTGGGACTCACACCTAACCCCGGCACTCGTCCTCCACCCCTCCCCGGCACCTATCCATCCACCGGCACTACTGGCGCTCCCCCGCTCACCTCCTCCACTCCGCTTCGGTCTCCCACGCCCCAAGCCCTACCGGCGCTCCATGTCTGTGGGTACAGTGATCACCACATAAGGTATTTGTCCAGTGGACTGAGCCCCCGTGGTCAGCGGAACCTGACAGCTGTGTAGGTGTTTTGCCCTCTTCTGCTTTATCTTCTTCCTTTAACTGCAACTATCTATAGTTGCTATCATTATTTACAGTAGACACTGTACATTGCTTACTCTTATTGGCTGCAGTTGCAGCTACCAACTCATTATATTGTATAGAGGTGCGTAGATTAGTGGTCAACTTGACTACCTCAAGTTAAGCAGGTAGAGCTAGCATAACTACTATATGCATAAAGATAAGTCAGGTGAGTTCTGCCTGCTCAAATATATTTGCAAAAAAGTCTACAACCTCCATATTCAATATGTTGAGGGGTGGTTTACAACCCTGAGTCAACTTTTAAGACCTCAATGCGTCCAAGGTATGACTAGATGCTCTAATTTCCTAGATCATGGGGACTGCTATCTCAGCATTATCTGCACTTATTGGCACACTAGCCTCCAGAACTTCCATTTCTTTCCTTGTCAAGAGGACCTCCTCTATTTTCTTATCTCACTATTTAAGCAAGAGGTCAGCCATAGGCTTTTCTGCTGCTACTGCTATTGTAAATGAGAGTACAGCAATTGATGCAGCTGTAGGCTATGAAGGCCTTGACATGGTAGTTAGTTCAATTAAATCAAACAAACCTTTTATTACTATAATTGCAAGGTCATCTTGTAAGAATGCTGCTGATACTGCTTTTAGCCACTGCAGCAATATCTCTATTCTCCTCAATATCTGCACTGGGAGCACATACTTTTTAACTAGTAGTTGCAATACAATGTGTGCATATAACTGCACCAGTGCCTGAGCTCAGCTTAGCCTTGGCTAATGCAAGTGCTTATGGTGCACTTTTTCTTCTTAGCACTTATAATACTCTTCTTTGTCCACACTTATCTGTGAATGAATGGATGTCTAGTATGAAAGTGGCTCTTTATAGCCTAGATAAGCTATGGCCACCTGCTGTTAATAATATTGCTAGTAATTTAGTTGCTGATAATTCATTACCTGTAATAGCAGAAGATGCTGCTGACCCTGCACAGTGAGTCTTTCCTCCTTTTTAGAGCTCTTTGAGCTCTAACTATGCCTAAGAGGGCCTCTAGAGGCTATTTTCAACTATTAATCCATATGTTTATGCATGTCAAAAAAGAAAAAAAATCTCCAAAGTCTGCTATACAAATAAACAACTATAAATTTCCAGCTACATAGCCTGCAGCACAGAATTTGCCATGGCTAACAAAACCATACTACTTGAAATCCTTTGGACTTAGCCAAATTACAGCCTTGATGCACTATGTGCATGTTGTGCAATCTAATGAGAGCATTTGATGCTTTATAACTCCAGATACCAATCCATTGCTACCAGTGATTTACAGTTTTCCAAAGACTCTCATGTGATGTTTCATAAACTCTAGCAAAGCTTGAATTTAAGGTCTCCTGCCTGAGTCCAATAATGACCTATAAGGTCATTTATAAACCATTCATGGTTATCAGCTGTGCCAAAATTGTACAGTTCTGATGTTACACAGTTTGGAAACAGCACATCATTATTTACCAGGTAAGATTGCAGCAGCAATACATAAAACTTTGGCATAATCTATCATGCTTGCAGTGCTAGAAGCAGCTCAAGCACATAGTTCAATATACTTGGCTCAGCTTCTAAGACTTTATATGGTTCTACTACTTCAGACACAATTTACTCACTTAATTCTTAGGCAAATTCAAGTTCTTGATTAATAAATAGACTAAATTACCCTTGTCAAATGCTGGTTTCTCATCTTGGCAAGCATTTGCATGATGTGTCTCAAAGATGCAAGCCTCAATAATTGCATCATAGGCAGTTACTAAGTTCATTAGCACAGTTTGTGCAAAGTCTTTGATTCTCTAATGAATCACTTCATTGCTACAAAAGTTCCTTGATCATAGATAGCATGTAGCCATTATTGAGCTCAAAGAGTGCATACTCTATAGTTTCAAACACACTCACATTAATTGAAAATTCCACTATAAAATACAATTCACCCAGTTTTTCTGATTAGAACAGATAATTGCTTGGAAGATCTGCACAATATTATAATTTGCATGTTCCATCTGACCATTGGTTTGTAGATGAAAAGAAATTGATATAAGCAGTTTTGCTCCAAGCAATTTATGTAGCTTCCTCCACTAGTTTGAGGTGAATTTAAAATCTTAATCACTCACAATTGAGCTTAGTAGGCTATGCAAGCATATTATCTCTTTGAGATAAATCTATAATAGCTCTGACAATATTGTCATTGTAACAACTGAGATTAAGTAGACCATGCTAGTCATATAACAAATTACTACTCAGAGGTAGTTAAAGCCACATGATTTAGAAAATAGTCCAACAAAGTCCATGCCAATAGAATCCCAGGATTTTACTAGGACTGAAAGCAAATGTAGCTTCTTTGCTGGTTTCTAGTTTGATGTCTTTGAATGTTGACATGCTTTGCATGTCACACAAAATTGACTTGTCTTTTTAGCCATTTGTAGCCATCAATATAATTGATGCACATATTTGAGCGTCTTCTAGTATTTCAAGTGCTCAACAATGCTATAGGCTTGTTTCAGTATTGTTGTGATTAACAACCTATTCTGAGGCACATACAGGACTTATGATTCTGTTAATCTCATCAAGTCAATAAGTTTCTGCTCAATAATAAAGCATAGATGCTCTTTAAGTCTGTTAAATATTTTAACAAACATGTTGTCCTGTGAGTATCCTCATTGCATATGTGCATGCAATTGCACGTCTTCCACATCAGTGAATTCAAGACTAGGATCAGCAATTTCTAATATCTGTTTTACTGTCAGATCAACCTCAAAGGGCTATAATACCATCACTGACTATGTAGTAGCCAGCTCTGCATTAGCCAGACCTTGAGCTTCAAGATTCCTAAGTGCAGCTTGTAAGCCTGCATAGCTTGTATTTTTATTTGATATTCTGCTAGTTCTTTAAATCTATGTTAGGGCAAGTCTTTGCCTTCTGAATCTATATGCTGATCTACTTGGACAAAATTGTGGATGTTATGGATATTACTTTTAAAGGATTATGATAAACAGTCTGTGACTTTATTGAGTTCACTCTTGATATATATATAATATGTCAAATTAGTAGTGCAATATATAGTCAATCTATTGATGTTGTCAAAGCAACAAATGCACTTGAGTCTTAAAGAACTCTAGTGCTTTATGATCCGTCCATTATTATATAAATCTTGTAATCCATCAGTTTATCCTCTCATTTTAGAAGGGCTTCTAAGATAGTGAGTATCTTTAACCTCATGAATTGCATACTTTTATTGTGCAGTTGTGAACTTGCATGATATAAAACCTGCAGGTCTGCAGGTTTGCTAGGCCTTTTTTTTAGCCAAACATGGCCTCTACACTTGTCTTTGATGCATTGCAAATGAGCCATATAGGCTTGTCAAAATGCAAGTCAATTGATTAAATAATTGGTGTCTTAGCACAGATTCGCTTGACTATCTTGAAGCACTGCTAATGTAGCAGTTGCTGGTACAACAAAGACCTGTTCTGAGTCATGGCTATAAAAAGGCTAATATATGCAGTTACATTTAGTAAAAAGTTACCAATGTAGTTGACTACACTAATATCATTGTAATTATGTCGTGTTTGCTACTCTCAAATATGATTGAGTTTATCAGAGTCTGAGTATATGTACTGTGCATTTATGATGTGCTCTAAGCAGTCTATACTCTCTGCATATAATTTGCACTTTTTTTATTTAAGATATAAGCTTGCTTTCTGCAGTTGTTCAAAAATAACATGTAAGTGCTGCTTATACTTCTTTATAGAGTCTGAAAATATATAAATATTATCTAAATAAATGTGCATAAACTTTCCAATAACATCTTGGAAAATAGAGGTTATCAGCCTCTGAAAGGTAGCTAGCACATTACAATCACCAATTTGCATGATATTGCTCACAAATATTCCTATTAAAATGCAAACAATGTTTTTGGAATGTTTTCTATGCAAATGCATACTTGTTTGTATATATTTGTCAGATCAATCTTTAACCTATACTTGATCTTTGCAACATCTTTACAAATCACTTCCTGATCAGAAAGCAGTGTAACATTTTTAATTGTGTTATTATTGCACTGATATGCATTTAGAGCAGTCTGTAACATCCCATCTTTCTTAAAAATACACAGTAATAGTGCAGCTTGTACTGCTAGTTGTGGTTCTCACTACTTTGCATTGATATATCAATTTGTTTTTTTATAAAGCTGATCCTGAAATGCTTATAGGCAGCAAGTTAAGTGGTATTTGTACTGCTTAGTTTCATCTATGAGATTAATCTCATAGTTAACTTCTCTTTATAGAAAAGGTTTCTTCTTTGTCTTATTGACAATATCTATGAATTCTTATTGCCATTGCTAGCGCAATTGTAGAATATCCTCCTATGTTAGGCTCTGAGCCTTTTATTTTTCTTTCTCATGTGCATTGAGTGCAGTTAACTCTTTGGTTTGAATTGTTCTCTGAGCACACATAAATGTGCTTTACCAGTGTTCTCTATTCTTAGCCTTAGAGGAGGCTATGATACTATTGATTCCATCAACCACTGTATGCTTCTTGCCTTTAGTAAGACACAATTAAATATAATGTCCAAAGGTTCAGATATTTTGTCAGCAAAAGACTGACAGTATATTTCTTCTGTGGGTCAACATGATCCAGCCCAATTATGCACTGCTATTGAGGCTACAACCTTGTTTTACTCTAGCAGCATACATGGGTTATAAGCCCATTGCATGTCCAGTAGTGGCACTAGTTGATCTTCAAAGGATCTAATACTATCAATCATTCCTGCTGCACTCACAATACTTTGCTAATTCAGTCTCTCTTTGACCTTGTCTATAAAAAGGTTTTCCACTTTCACTCTGGAGCTTGTCAGTTGACACTCCAACAATTTCAAAGCCACTCATTTAGCATGAATATTATCAGGCAGATGAGCCTTATTAGGCTTCCTCGCAGCTCTTTTACCAGCTGCAATTAGCTGAATCAGCTCTTCTCCCCTTTCCAGAGTTCTTTGGAACTCTTGTTCAGTCATTATTATTGCTAGCAAATTCACCAGTAAGCTGGCTATTGGAGCCAATTTATTCTCATCATCTTCTACTATTGCAATCTTGCAATCTTTTAGTTAGTTGTGCCTATTGCAATGCTTCTCTGTAGTCCTGTAATATTACAAATAGCTATCTATGTTCACTAGGATAACTTACTCTGCATTTGATAGTACTCCATTGACCATAAACTTGTTGTTTACAAAGTTGGGATTGACTTTGTTCTTATACATAAATGGCATACTAAGGATCATGTTATAGCAATCAAAATTTGCTATATCCATATATTCTTATGTTGGCTGCTCTGACATTTTGATCTTTACTTCTATGCTAAACTGTACTATTGTGTGACTTTCCACAATTTCTAACTAGAGCATCAATGGCTTTGTTAATTCATGAATATGTATAGTGTTCACATGAGAGAACTGGAATGTAATACTCATAGTGGTATTTCTGGAGTCCCAAAACATCTATGCCAGATATCCATTGACATCAACATATGTCACACAACACTTCTTCTCTTGAGGAGAATAGCTTAGCCATTGCAGCTTATCAGCTGCTTTCTGCAAAGTTACACATCTCATATAAATGCATTTATCTTCTTGATGCTCAATCAGAGCAAATCTATGCTCCTCTTTGCCATCACAAGTATAGTCATTATTATCATATACATCTACTATGACATAGTCATTACCATCTACCTTGATGATCTCAGCATTGATTGTTTCTTGAGATCTTGCAGGATTTTTTCACCTTCACCAAAGTCTTTCACTTCTTCTCCAATGTTGCTGTTGACACTGCTTCTAGCCACTGCCATATGAGCAGCATGTATGTGCACTCTTAGCAACTTACATTTTTTAGAAAAGTGGCCTGTTTAGCCATAGTTATAGCACTATAGTGAGCTACCACTAGACTTGTAGCTTGAGTTACTACTGCCAAAGGCAATCTTGAAAAGACCTACTCTTGATAGGATATCCAATGTCACTTTTGGCTTTGGCTGGCCCATCTCAGGCCTATACTAGGCCTCCTTAGCTATTAGTATATCACTAGTCAGTCTTGGACTAATCCTTAGACCTGCAAATAGCATTAATTGTACTACAAACTGGAGATTGCAGTTTTGTTCTATTTTGAACCACTTCACTAGAAAAATCCCAATCTTTATGGGTTAGCAGTTTCCAGTTGTGCAGTAAGAGCTGTGCTGATCATAGTAGATTGCAATCTGTGTAGACTGCTCCTAGTGTATAGTGTATGCTAAGGACTTAGTCATAGTATTAACCTTGAGTAACAGATTATTGTTGCATGTAAGTGCACAATGCATCTCAGTAGATATTCCATCCAGGAATATTGGCTAAATAGTAAACTCATCTGAATAAATAGCCATATTTTGAGCATGATCCACTAAGTCATTATAGAAGGTCTAGATGCTAGTTCTAGCATTATACACTGCAGTTTAGAAGGCTTCACAAGCCTTCTGCATAGTAGCTGCATTTACAAAGTAGTTATACAACTCAATTAGGACTTTGTTATAGGCTTAATTGTGCTTATCCCAATTAGTATGCAGGACATGTTTGTAGAATCAGTTCTGCACCTCCTCATTAATGAATTTATAGAGCACAAAAATGCACTTCTGGTCCATGTCATTTATATTATAGCAGCAAGCTGCTCAATAATAGCAGATATCCATAGTCCAATCTTCTAATCAAGAGAACTTATGTTCTCCAGCATATGCTCAAATATGCTTTTTTTT
Organism: Termitomyces sp. T73sscA; assembly: GCA_017657235.1. NCBI lineage: Eukaryota > Fungi > Basidiomycota > Agaricomycetes > Agaricales > Lyophyllaceae > Termitomyces > Termitomyces sp. T73sscA. The sequence goes on along the minus strand of JAGGAP010000218.1, from coordinate 38,632 downwards.
AGCTTGACAAGGTTTTACTCCATCTGAAAACTTAAATTGAACTCCAACAAGTCATTTACTAGACAACTGAAATGGTCATGCATATGATCTATATGGATCCTGACTGCTTCATTCACTCCTAGCATGCTGGCATGCAAATCATGAGGTATGGATGTAGACTATGCTTTGAACACTCAATAAGAGGGCTCTTTTACTCTTGTTTTTGATGCAGCACAGTTGAATCCTGAAGAACTGGTGTTTTTCATCAATGACTAGAAGGTCTGTGGGCCTAAGCTAAAGAACAAGAAAAAGGTTCAGGCCTTTTTTAGCTTTACCAATTTCTATTAAAAATTTATTTAAAATTCCTTCTATTATGCCTGCCCTCTCTTTGATCTCACTGTCAAAGATACTGCATAGCAGTGGAAGGAGTTGCAGCAAACTGCCTTTAATGCTTTCAATCAAGCTGTAATCTCAAAACTAATTCTCCTTTTCTTTGATAACAACTCTCTCTTTTATATTGAAGCTGACAGCTCTAACTTTGCCACAGAAGCAGTCCTCTCTCAGCACTTAAAGGAGGATAGTAAGTGGCATCCTGTAGTCTTCTACAGCCTTAATGCAGTAGAATAGAACTATGAAATCTATAACAAGAAAATGTTGGCTATTATCTATTGCTTTAAAAAATAGCAGCATTTTCTTGAAGGCACATAACATAAGTTGGAAGTTTGAACAGATCACAAAAAAACCTTGAGTATTTTTGTATGGCAAAGAAGCTCAACTGCCATCAAGCTTGATGGTCTCTATATCTGGCCAACTTTGACTTCTTGCTGTATTACAAATCTAAATAGCCAGATTCCTTATCCTGATGAGCTAATTATAGTACAAAAGCAGTAATAATAACAATATCACTCTCTTGAAGCCTGAGCTCTTTGCTATACATGCTTTTGAAGATGTAGTTGTTCAAAAGAGTAAAGCAAACATTCTTTGGGACATACAACAGAGAAACTAAGAAGGAGTATAAAAGAATGTAGTAGCTAAGGCTGCTATAGCCCTGCATGCTAATCAGAGCAAGGAGGTGAAGTTAGTATGCAAATGAATAGGCTTTGGAGAATGGGTTGTGAACCTTTGGAGGACACATCTAAATCTCCAATGTGCCAGACCTCCAGAGGTGGATTGTGGGACAGCATCATAATTCTTGTATTGCTGGTTATCCTAGCAGGTGAAAAACATTGGAGCTGGTATCTTGCAACTACTAATGGCCTTGAATATCACAATACATTGGCTCTTATACCAGCACTTGTGACCTTTGCCTCTATATCAAACCTCACTAACAACTTTCTATGGAACAAGTTTACTCCCTTTCTATATCTGCTGAATGCTAGAGTGTGGCCTTAGTAGACTTTATTGTAGAACTGCCAGATGCTCATGGCTATAATGCTATCATAGTAGTTATAAACCTCTATAGTAAGCAAGCCTACTTTATTCTAACTCACACTATATGCTTAGCTCTGGGAGCAGCTGACTTGTATTGAAAAAATATTTGAAAGCTGTATAAATTGTCTAGTGCCTATATCTTTGACTGGAGATTGCAGTTTGTTGTTCAGTTTACTTAAAAGCTCTATTGCATGCTAGGCATCAAGCTTCACACTTTCACTGCCTACTACTCTTAGTCAAATGAACAGATAAAATGTGATCTGTGACTCTTTTGCAATGAGCATTAGAATGACTAAGATAAGCTACTGCTTGATGCAGAGTTTTAGCACAATAATCATGTTCATGCTTCAACTCAGTTCTCTTCCTTCTTCCTTGATACTGACCACTACTGTTGAATAAGTTTTGAACCTTGTGTTTGTGCCTTAAAAAATGAATTCATCATTAACTTTATAGACTGGATAAAGTAGACTCAAGAAGAAGCCAAAGCAGCACTAGCAAAGGCCAAGGATGATATGACATGCTACTACAATCATGGATGCACTCCAGCCCCTAAGTAGTGATCTAATCTTCTTAGATGGGTCTGATATCACTACTACTTAGCCATCTCAGAAGCTGTTTTACTATCAATTAGGCCTCTTTGTAGTGGAATAACAAGTAGGCCCTCTAACCTATTGATTTCAATTGCCAGTAAGTATGCAGCAACTCCATCTAGTTTTCAATATGGTGAAGCTATTTTTAGCTCTAAATAATTCCATTCTTGGCTGACAGCTAAAACTACTACTACTACTAGTTTTAGTCAACAACAAGGAAGAGTATGAGGTGGAGCAGATTTTAGACAGTTGTTTGTTCTAGCACAAGCTCCAGTTCAAGTGAAGTAGAAAGGCTATATATAGTCTAGAGAATGTATCTTGAAAACCATAGAAGAATGTTCATGCATTAAATCTGGTTGAAGAATTTTACTACAAAATATTCTAATACATTCAGAGCTATTTGAGAACTTTACTCAATTTTACCAGCTAATCAGGCCATCCTAGACTACTTCTACCCTGCACATTAAGATGCTGCACATTAAAGAAGGGGTGATGTCAGAAGATTACACTTCAAATTCATTTATTTCAATACAATATGCTCAGTTTTTATTTTTTTTAACCTTTGTAGTTTTTTTTGATGATTATATAATTGGTTGATAACAACAGGTAGGCTTCTTAGCCTACTAACTCTGATTGCCAGTGAGCATGTACTAATTCTATTCAGTTTTCAATGTGTGAAGCTATCTCCAACTGTAGATGACTTTATTTCTAGCTGATTATTAGTTCTAGTCAATAATAAGAAGGAGTACAAAGTGGAGCAGATCTTGGACAATCATTTGTTTTGGCACAAGCTCCAGTTCAAAGTGAAGTAGAAAGGCTATAGTCTAAATGATATATTTTGGGAACTATAGGAGAAGGTTCATGCACTAGATCTACTTAGAGAATTTTATTAGAAATCTCCTAATGCATTCAAAGCTATTTGAAAACTTTATCTGATCTTGCCAGCTAATCAGGCCATTCTTGACTACTTTTACCCTGCATATCAAAGTGCTGCATACTATAAAGAGGTGATATCAGGAGACTACTCTTCAAATTCATTTATACTATGCTCAATTTTTTGTCTTTTTTAATTTTTTCTGTGTGCTGCTTTCTGCACTTACATAATCTGACATCAAGTTTTGCGCATGTGCAGAGTCCAATATCATATCATGTGATTTTTCTAGTATTCTTCAGAGGCACAGTCTATTTCTTTTTTGATATCTTACTTTTATTTCTCTTGTTTTAATGCATTTTAGCAGCCTAGAGCCATGTTAAGGCCCAGTTTTTTCTTAGTGATTATATAATATAACATTGGGTTTTGCACATGCGCAAAGTCCAACATTATTTTTTCCATTGTATATTTTTTTATAATTCATTCTTGATACTTGATAAATTTGCCAACTTAGCAGTCAGAGTTCTCAGACTTGTTCTCTTTGGATTTTCTTCTGCTAGGTGTGTTAGTTCTTACTGTATTATTAATTAGTATTTTAATATACCTTGGATTTTTCTCTGCCAGTTGTATAACTTAGACACAGCCTCTAGAGGTTACTTTTGCAGTGATGAATGCTATTAGTAAGTGCTAAATGATAAAGAAATGATGTGAGAAGATAGTAGCATGCAAAATTGATAGATATTTGACAAAGCCAAACTAGAGGCTTCCGAAGACTCCACTGGGGCATTTTAGGGCTCAGGAGTCACAAGTCAGTACTAGAAGTAATAAAGTAGTTTAGGAAAAAAGTGTGAGAACAGTTATCATATTTAATATCTTTTATCAGTTCTCTAAGCTATATATATTTCTGAGCGCATTCAAAGACTACTATATACTCAGCCTTGCATAAAGAAGCAGCAGCTATTGTTGCTTTCTAACTGCCTATAATACTGTTTTTAAGTTCAGAGTCTATATATATCCTCTAATGCTTCTTCTTGTATTGGGCAACTAGTCCAGTTGAAGTTAGTAAATTTAGTAAGCTGTATAGGCTCCTTCTTTCTTCCAAGGCACAGTCAAAAATTGTGAGTGCCTTTTAAATATCATGCAAGGCATATAGCAGCATTCTAGTATAGCATTGCATAGGAATTAAGATATTGCATAAGTTGCTTAGTAGCAAAAGCAATGTCAGGCCAGGTAAATATAGCAACTTGGTCTGGTATTATTCAAACTTTGTATATCTAATTCTTGAACTGGTTGTTTTCACTCTTGCTACTTGCAATTAATAGAAAATTGTCAATATGTAAGACTGCCCTAAAAGTAAGACTTGACATCTGTAAAACTCCTTCTGTGGGGCCAGCAATGCAAGCAAAAGCAAGAGTTAAGCAGGCACTGAGGTGAGCAAGTGTCAAGCAAAGAGCAAGTAAAGCAAACAAAGGATTAGATGTTGCTAAAAAAGCTTGCAGCTGATTCAGTCCATAGGCTACTGCAATTGTTTAGCCTAGAAATATTCTACTATACAAGCTGCTTACATATACTACATTAGTAGCCATACTGTTACTAATACTGATTAATTAAGCAGGCTTTAGTATATAATAAAGTATGACTAACAATAATTGATGCTGAGTAAGGTTTATGCATATGACTTATCAAGGCTGACTACTAGAAGATGGAAAAGGATAGAGCAGGCTAAGCAGTTAGTTGAATGTGCTATAGGTAGGTGCATTATTAGACTAAGCTCAGAATAGAGTTGGACACTGTTTCAAAACTGGTTCTTTTATAGCTGCAATAACTGTGCCCTAATCAGTGATGCATGAATAAACACATGACTTATATGCAAGCCGCTTGAATTCTCAGAATATTTACTTGTTGACTGTCTTATTCTATATCCTGCTTGCCTGTTTCATTCTATACAGACTTTTTACTAGCATCTACATCAATATCCAATCTTTCTTGCTCTTCTCCTCAAATTTTTTAATTGCTTTATATACTAAAATTCATTGTTAAATAATATAATATAGAAAAATATGGCTTTAGCATTGATTTAAATTGCATTCTAGTCCTTGTCTACTACTAAATGTAAAGGTATGCATCAAGATTCCATGTGTACCATTGGTGAGGTTGTCTTTATATAATCATATTTTTAGATCTGTTTATAGCCTCAAAATACTAGTCTTACCTCGAATTAAACAGGTTTTTGTTCTTATCTCACTCAATCTTAAAGACTGGTCTAAATTCTAATAACTAGCTGAGTGGAAATTAGCTCTTAGACATGTAAAATCACTTAATATAGGCAGCTCAACTGTTGTAGCTCATGCTAGAGCCTGAATGTCTTTCATTTTACTAGTTTTAGATCTAGACCAGCTATTTGCACTTGTATATTTAGGATTGATTTTCATCCAAATGCTTTTTTTCTCTATCTCACACCTGTGGGTTGTGCTGGACTGAAACTATGCTAGTAAGTTAGTGACTATTGATTTTCCATTTACAAACATTGTATATAGTTAATAGTATTAATCACAAGCTTGACTCTGCAAATCTCATGTGAGAACATGCTTAGAGGCCTGGATGGACCTGCCAGATTTGATCATGACAGGACTAAGTGTGCCTGTAAGTCATAGATATCATATCAAGTTGCATTAGTTCATGTAAATTTTTGACATTTTATATTTTTATGTTTTTGTTCTATTTTATGTTTTTTTTTTGTTTTTGTTCAACTGTGAAATGCATAAGTACTTAGATAATATATGATTCTATTCAAGCATACTGGATACATACATGTAAGTAATCTATAATTTGGAACTAAAAATTGATAGAAGAAAATTATCATTAAACATAGAAGGGTATCAGTTATGATCAATGAGGGAGGCAAGAGCCTAGGCAAGTTATACTCTTACCAATGATGACCAAGAGTATGTGGAGCTGTGGGACAAATAGTTGGTCATTGCAAAGTAATTACAGTGACATGATATAACACCCAGACCTCTAGTCACAGCTGTGATTATATTGACCCTCCCTCTACTGTAATTGCAGGGGATATTATATCATTCCTGCCAGCATCAAGTGACCTAATAGTTTACCAGGACTTCTTTATAATATTATCTGTCTGTGCCCAACAGCTTGAGCCAAGATGCAGGCTATAAATTCAATCTGAGACTAGTTATTCCAGGAATTGCAAAATCTTCCCCAATGAGTAATTGCCATGCAACATCGAGCTCATTTCACACATAATTCAAGATCCATGATAAATGAATATTATTAAGATCGAAAAGGATCATAAAAGCCACATTTTGCAACCAGTACACGTGATACATAAGTCGGGACGAAGGAATGGCCTGAGCGTGGGATCTAAACTCGTCGATCAAAATGAAGGAGATCGGGATCAAAAATTTCCCTCGTTGTGCGCCAGGATGACAGGCATTCTGGAGGTCGAGGACGCAGAACAGCGCCTTGACCGTCTCCGTGCGTTCCCTTTTATTATACATTGACTGCTCTTGCTCTTGCTGACATGGTCCTAGAAAATGCGTTTCAAAGGCTCAACAACACAACCAACTCCAAACCGGCGGTCAACAGCCTGAGTTTTCTCAATGCAGAAAGTTCTCTATCCAAACCACAGTTCATACCTCCCCCGACCGACCGTGGGTCTCCTTCAATCTCATCGATCTCATCTTTTGGCTCTACTGCTGACGTTAGTGTCCAGTCCTCTCACGCGTCCAAGCCTTCCTCCCCGCTCTCGAGGCGTCAAACACGCGTCTCTCCTCTCAGGATACCACACACATCGATATAGAGCACATCGATTCCGATTCAGGGCCATACATCGAGATGGTGTGTTGCTCCTCTGTCCTCATCGCTCCCGCCTTACCTCCCATCGCGTTCCTATCAGAACCTTGGCCTTGGCCTCTTCGACATCACATGTTCCACCTCCCCATCCAACATCAACGCGTCTGGCACTCCAATGTTCCCACTCTCCAACTTGAAGTCCCCGTCCGCCTTGAGTGACTCATTGACTTTGACTGCGAATTTGTCGTCAACATCGTCTGATGAATGGGACAGCGATGAGAGTGTGGACGTGGTTATCACGTCCTTCAATCCTGTGAGACCTGTCAAGCCGCTCCCGCGACGTGCGATGCGACCGATGCAGCCGCAGCTCCATCCGAGCACCGTGGTGCTTGATGAAAACAACGGTGCGTCGCATTGGCATTGTGGTGCTCGGAACGACGAGGAAGGATAAATACCCCTTCAGAGGTGTGATCTCTGTCCTTTCTCCATGTGTTTTACTACAGCGCCTTCTCTCCGCTCATGTTACCTCCATGCCGTTACGTTTTTTCGCCTTACATTACTTACCCTGTCTATTTATTTACCTTGTTACCGCTATACTAACGTATGATCCTTATCTTGTTGTACTATATCCAATCTACATAAACTCAGCTCGCCTATCCACTCATAGAATCTCTCCAGGCCCAAAGCGAACGCACTCCTGCTCCCAATACCTAGAGCGCGTAAATAAAATTTAATTGACGCATTCGTGCGTGACTTCAACCCATGTGAAACCTGCTTAAAATCAATCCCTGTCCACTCTCTTGAATTTTGCATCGGGATTTGAGTCACAAAGGGGGATGAGGTAGAAGGGCCGTGTCTTTCTCTTAGGTTCGTCTTGGAGGAACTGACGAAGGACTGTTGAAGAGAATGGAAAGACTCTGTCACATGCTTTGTTAATCTTCATTCTTTACTACAAATTCCCAAGCTACTGGTCATCAAGGTTTGAGACGCGTTTTTAGTCCACTTCTAGTAAGGTTCAGCATTCGACACATGTGTTCCATACACATATCTCTTCAAGTACGTGCTCTATGGCCGCACCGCTATATTTCGAATCCTGGATCGATACACTCAGAGCCCCGAAAGGACAACTCTCCACGGAAACCATATCCATACGAGGTGTCTCTGGCGTGGGGTGTAGAGGTACCTGCTGAATCCCATGTTTTTTCTCTCCGGAATTCATCCTGAACCTTGACCATCATATTATATAGATAGGGTCACGTTGATATTGATTTCAAGAGCTTGCTTTTTTCACTGGAACGTGCATGCTAGGCAACAAAATCAAAAAAACATTGATGACGAGTTTTGGAAGATCATCTCGTTTGACAGGCATTTTGGCTCAGGTGGACGTCTGAGAATTTGCTGTCTGTTTAGATTTGAGGTATCGAGTGGGCCAGGAGACCCAAGAGAGGTAATCTGCTCGGCGAGTAACTATTTTTTTTCTGGCCTATACGCACATTTTAAACTAGTTTTCCGCTCCCTTCCTTTTTGACCATCCACCAATTCACCCGCACCCGCTCTTCGACCACGTATTCTCATCGTCCGACCTCATGTACCTTAACTCGTCCCTCAACGACGCCCTGGTGAGTGACTCACAAACATTTTCTGCCATTGACTGATTGTTCCAGCTGTTCCAGCTAGGAGAAACGAAATAGAAATCTAGCATGGCAAATGTATTTGATATTTTACGCCCTATCATGGCATATCTACATATTCATCAAGTCTTGCAATAGAAAGGGAATACAAGGTCAATCAAGTATCTCACAATCACCATGCAATCCTCGAAGAAAGGCCACACGTCTCTACTATGTTTACGAATCGGGTCGACTTGAAGGATAGAGAGGTGTTCATTACGGACGGAAAGGAGGTTTCCCCACTGCGGAATGACGAGGGTAACAAAGTATACGCATTGTGCAGTGTTGTGATGTCAGTTAATTCTTCTGCGTTGTACCCGTTGAACCCACTGGATTCAGTGTATTTGTCAAATTATAGGAACAGGGCGCTTATAGGTATGCAAGCATGCCGTCAATAGTAGAATACCCCATGCGGTTCCACCATGCCTATGAGGTAGGCCTGGGTGTAGATCTTAAGGTTTATAAGATGGTCTTTCTTGTGATTGCACGGGGGGGGGGCGTAAGGAGTTCAAACTCTTCTTTCTCCACGATGAGTAAAAGACAGGGCAAGAGGTCTGTGAAGCAGCAGATTACAATCATGAGAAACGAAGAAAGCGGACTAGGTACACCAAGGTAGACATTGATAATCACAGGCCAGACTTCAGACCAGCTCCCTGCAGGTAGGAGATACGGAACCACCTTTTGCATATTCTGGAACATCGACCGTCCGAGTCGAATACCACCATTGATAGAGTCAAAATTACCTGTTGAGAACTAGATCAGCGACTTCTCGAGCGACATCACTTCCAGTCACCATAGCGACACCAACATCTGCCTCTCTGAGGGCAGGGGCATCATTGACTCCGTTGCCAGAGCCGCAACAACATTGTCCCGCTTCTTGAACGCAGCTCAGGTGTCGTCCTCGCAAATACGATTTCTTTAACACGAGACTTTTCTGAATTCGGTTGGCGGGGTCCCTGCAACTGGGCAAGGACCCGCTAGACAGAGGATTGTATTTGATTAACCACATCCGCCAAAGAACCAGGCTCGCTATGAGTGGTGATAATCCCCACCTGTCGTGCAATAGCGACAGTTGTCAATCCAAAGTCTCCCGTAACCAAGTTTCTGCAGTCTTTTACGGAAACTGTAGACTCAGGTCGAGGAGGATCCATGAGACCAAGGATGCCGACTATTGTCAATGCCTCCACGCCTTTCTGCGCAATATCAGTGCGAAAGTCATTCGTACGGACAGCGTTGCAGGGAATGTACTCTTGCATGCAGAGAATAATGACGCGTTGTCCGCTGTAGGACCACTTTTCCTGAGTAGCAATGAGTTTTGCCGAATCGAAGGGCTGGATGTCGTTTTTAAGAGCAGGGAAGTAAGATGAACACCTCATCCGGAGCGCCCTTAACGAAGAAATGACTGGGTGATTTGCTTTTGGAACCTTGGGAGGACAGAGATTCGTGCATAGTAAGCATCCATTTATTCCGCGACTCGAAAGGAACTTGGTACATCTCAGGTTTAGAAGCACAGACAGCAGGTGCGTATCCAAAGGACTCGACGAAAAGGATAGCGCCGCCTGTTGCGTCACCGTTGATCTCCCGTTTTTCAATGGGCATATCAGCAGTCGCAGCATCAAAAGTTGCACCATTGCAGAGTACAGTAGCCCTGTAAAGCAAATCAATTGCGGATTCCCCTCCAGCCGATTTGGTCGCAAAATTTCACGGATCTCGTGAGCTATATACGTCTCGTCGACAAACCCAGCAGGCGCAACAGACATCTTTTTTTGCGTGAGGGTACCAGTTTTGTTGGAACATATGACAGTGACGCAACCAAGGGTCTAAACCGTGTAAAGTGACTTGGGGAGCACTGATACTTTTCTCATACCTCGGGCAATGAGAGTCAGTGTCAGAATATCAGCAACTGGAATTCCTTCAGGGATGAAAGAGACAATACAGCCCAAGACGTCGATGAGCATCGCTTCAATGCTCAGAAAGCCAGGATGGTCGTAACGAAGCCATGCAAGCCATATGATGACGATACTCAGTGCAAGTACTAGAGGAAGATGATGCGGACAAAACGCTGGATCTCCTGCTGAATCAGCGTTAACTTCTTTTTTTAGTCTTGTTCATGAGCTTGAAGATGTGGCCTATGGCCGTACGATTACCAGTCAATACCACAACGCCTTTGGCGCGCCCGTCGCTGATATGTGTTCTCATAAGAGCAATGTTAGAAGGTCGCGCCTCGGGATTTGACTATGCCTTCAATCCCTCTAACTCACCCGTGATCACAGAACGATCGAAGTGCAAGTCAATGTCTCGATAAGCCGTATATCTGTATTGCCAGCAGGCAACACAGCTAGATCTCCGACAGCCAGATCTGCGGTGGGAATTCTGGTGGTCTTGCCCTCGCAGAACACGACAAATTCGGACGGGATAAGATAGAGAATGGAGTTCATGATGCGGCTGGTAGACCAGTCTTGAGATGCGGAATATGAAGCCTGGGACAGGATGACACAAATTATGAGGATGGCGAGAGCAAGGTTGGTGGGTGAAGGAGGATTACTCAGGGGCTGCCAGGAAGTGATGATCTTTCACAGGTACTTGGGGTTTTTTCCTAGCAATTTTGTTCTCCCATCTCGTTGGAAATTACGACGCTACATCACAGCGGTTCCGAACATGGCACAGAGCGTATCAACGGAGATGTCATGATTAGCAAACTTGTTGAAAACGTTGACCACGTCGTCTTTTGGCCTTCCTAGGTCTTGACGCTGCGACACTTGTATGGAAAGTGTGGAAACCGATAGGGAGGGAAAGATCTGGATCAACAGAGATTGAATCATAGTCTGCAAGTCATGGAATCATGGGACGAAGCTTTTTGCAGATGTCTTCCTTGGCTTGGACTCCTTCAAAGTGAAAGGTAAATAATATGACCAATGATGACACGCAGAAATATTCTTACATATCCAAGTGGCTGCATGAGAGACTGATGGACAGTCATGAGAGCATTTCCAGGGAAGCTCAGCACGGTCACATTGCATATTTAAAGCACAGCGATCCCTCCAAAGATATATGATTATCTGCTGTTGTCTGCCCAAGACGTCTGTTTGTGTCCTAGCTGTCTTGAGCTTGCCGTATTAGGTATGTAATGCATGATTGCTTAGTTCTACCCCCTGGGGCATTGCGCTATGTCTGGTTTATGTGACAACTTACCCAGCTTCTCTGTCATAATCGGTCATTATCAGCAGTCGCCTGGGTGTGTCCGGAATCTGGGCTAAAATCCGTATGATACCACCGGTAGGCGCAATTTAAATTATGCGTATCAGCTAAATGAAACGGGGTTGGGTTAGCCCTCCTCCTTCCTCTCGGTTTGTTAATTTCTGTGTCCTCGGCTATTAATAGCTCTTAGTGAAGCCATTCGGATCTCCTCGTGCCATTAATGTACTTGAAAAGGGCTTTCGTAGCACTGGCGTCCTCAAGATACGGACAGTCCTGGGTGGAACTTCTGATCGTTCACGTGATGTATACACCTCTGCACCCATCGACCATCGTACGTTTTCGGTCGCTCAAAGTACCGAGACAGCTCGAGGAGCCTCGATGCGCCGTGGTGGTGAACGCGACCTCCTCTCTGTAACCACCACCTGCTCGGCTGGGCGACCTCTATCTTCCTCATCATAGTACTCCTTTCTCCAGATAATCCCTGCATGGGGCACGCGATTGCGACCTCGACCTCGATTTCGACCGTGCATATACCTCATCCTCCTCGCTTCCTTCCTCGCTCTCTTCTCAGTTGGCGAATTTGAACCTCGGGATATTAACCACAAACCCAGGGGGTGGCAGCCGCGACAGAGAACGTGAGTGTGGACACTACACACACGACCCACGGATGCCCATGTACCATCCCTCATAATTCCTTGCGAAAGCGGGCGTCAGCAGCGGCGCGCTGGGCATCGTCTTTGTGCTCAGGGAGCAACCGTGGTTCGCGGCCCTCTGGCCTGCTGGCGCACGCTTGGCTGGCACTTGGCGTATGAATTGGGGGGCTCGCGTCAATGTCGGGCTGTGCGCGTCGCTAATGGGTGTGTGACTCGGCCCAGCGACATGTTTCTGCGTGACAGTAAGTATGGTATAAAAGGACAGCTAGCTGTTACTCACACTATATTCATTGTCCACCTTCTCCAGACGCGAATAGGATGGGAGCTCCTCCATCCTCGTAAATGTCCTCGCCAACGTCCTCCTCCTCTGGCTCTTCCTCGACACTGCTGGCTCTTCTTCTTCCTCGTCCTCCCTTGTATATCCGGCAGCATGGACAGCAGCAGTTACTGGCCCGCTGTGCTCGCTGTGCTCGCTCGTGGCGAGATAGCGGGCACAGAGCATCCTGTTGTCCCTCCACTACACCATCATATCCTCTCTGCTGCGGGAGCGTGCTGGGTGCCGGTGAGAGCCTTCCAGCTGCCGTCCTTGCGATGCACACGGCGAGGAAGTGGGTGAACATGGGGTTGATTCCCTTGGGGGTGGCGGGGTTGTTGGAAGCGCACTTATTGGGGAAGCCGGCGGCGGTGAGGAAAAGACTTGCGGTACTTTTTATTCTGTCTATGACGCTTTCAGTATGAGTCATCGCATACTTAGGTCAGATACACACTTGGACCACGACAAGCTGGCGACATGCATAGATGTAAAGCTAATGAACGAGCTTTTTTGCCCAGCTTCGCTGCAGCAAAAAGCATGTGTCGTAGCTCTCCCAATACGCGTGGAACGGGGAGTCGAACTCTTGTTCACCGCATCCACGAAGGCAAAAGTCTGCCTGAAGAGGCGCACCCTGTTCCGCTCAGGTAGTGTTGCTGTTATTTTACGCCTCAGAAGAAAGATATCCCAAGTGTTGTTTCGTAGGAGGAGATACTAGACGATGAACTAAGCCTTCGATCGAGGGGATCTTTTACTCTATAACAGCGCGGTGTTCAATTTGGATTTGAGTGTAGCCCTGTGGAAAACAGCACGAGGTGAGGTCAGGCTTATTGATTTACGCAGGTGAATGATTAGTTCAGTAATATGGCTTCTTAGAACAAGCAACTTCTATGTGCAATCGGACAGAAATACTTCTAGCAGCATGTGACGGATCGAAGTTTCATACTTACCGACGGTGAAACCAATGGATGAAGGCAATCTATTTGACTTTCGTGAAGTCGTCCCTCGGTGGTATTGAAAAGCGAGGGGTATATACTCAAGCTGAGCTTTAATTCAATGCGCACACCTTCGCAGAACTGATAACCACGAATTCATGGTTGGGTGAAGAGGACACATTCGGAAACCACTGACCGACAGTCGACATTAAGGCAAGAAACGGATTCGCTGAAGAGTGAATGAACTGCAACGCTACTACAGAGAGGAGGTTAAGGAACGGTGTGTTTTGTGGAGTTGTAGTCGTTGTCACTGTCTCAAGGTTGACAATAAAATTGACTGATGATGGAACGGTTTACAATTTCAGGAACCAGGGGGGTGGTCCGCGTGGCTCGTTTTCCCTACACATGGTTTGTATGATGCTGTCCAAACCAAGTGACACCACCTCCCCTCAGCTCCCCTCTGCAATCCTACCATGAATACTTAACCATACGGAATCAGTTAAGATCATATTTCGTCCTTTGAAGGTCCTTGGAAGGACAAATAACTCATGAGAGCTGGCATAGCATTTCCTACTGCTTATCGCTCTAAATCCGCACTATATACATTTCCCACTTTTGGTTCGGGATGTGGGGGCAGACGTTGGCAAATGACTTTCTTGGGTACACGGGTCTTTCCCTCTTGGGGCAATCTTAGATCACTAGTCAACACTACGAAGAAGAATATTTATTTCGGCTTGTATCTTACAAAGACTTGTATTTTGGTATGTTGAGTCAATTTCTTGCGTAGAAAGAAACCTGAAGTTGAAAGAGAAAAAGTCTTTCTACCTCTCAGTTGAGTACGCCACACTATGTATGTGCAGGGATGAAAGAAAGGGCGGACCGCCCCGGGCCGGGCTTTGTTAAACGCACACGTGTCTTCCCCTATTACTGAACCTGCCAAATCAACGGGTATCCATCAGAGGATGTCTTCCTTAAAAGTGTATGTCCATTTCACTTTTTTTTTCGCCGCATCTACCCCTGCAAACAATAACCCATGGCGGTCGGCGCAACTTTCAAGAATATACGCGTATACTGTGCGCCTTTCATTTTCTCTCCCTCTCACTGTACCTCAAACTCTTAAATAGATTTGGCTTTCATAGTTTACTGGGGCATTGTTCTTTTTGGCTATGACACTGGCATAGCGGGTGGTGTAGCGTCTCAGCCGTACTTCAAGCAAGAATTCGGCCTCCTTAATCCGAATGGGACCCCAAATCAGAAACGCACGAATGAGGTGTCATCCAATGTCGTGTCAGTTTTACAAGCCGGGGCTTTCTTCGGTGCTCTTGGATCGGCTCCCATCTCCTGTACGTCGATACCTTCTAAATGATTTCCATTCTTATTGATTCTTCTTTCTGTGATCTTTCTAGCCAAACTCGGTCGCAAATGGACGCTGATGACATTTACGCTCATATTCTCAATCGGAGCTATCCTCGCAACAGCGGCCAAAGATAAACATCATGGGCTTCAGCTCATCTACGCTGGTCGCGTGATATCTGGCTTCGGTATTGGTGGTATATCTGCGGTGGCTCCAGCCTATGTTTCGGAGTGCTCTCCAAAGGAAGTACGTGGTCGAATAACGGGTCTTTTCCAGATCATGGTGCGTCACCCTCTTTGGTCTCTTATAATTATCTCAAATTTCCTAGGTTGCCATTGGAGTCATGCTTTCTTACTTCATCAATTATGGAGTTGGAATCAACATTCATACCGGTCCTAATATCTGGAGGATACCATTCGGCTTCCAGCTCGTGCCAGCGGGAATCATGTTATTTGGCCTCCTCACTGTCAAGGTACGATTATCGTGTTGTCCCACTGATACACGACACTTACTACTAATTTTCCTGATGAAAGGAGTCTCCTAGATGGCTCGCTTCCGTCGGTCGGAATGACCAGGCCCTGCGCAACCTTGCCTATCTTCGTTCTGAATCCACTCACTCGGAGACTGTGGTGCACGAGATGGCAGAAATAGAGGCACAAATTGAAGAAGAGCGGGCTGTCAGGCGAGGACTCGGAATGAAAGAAGCCTTTTTTGGAAAGGGAAACTTTATCCGTTTCGTCATTGCGTTCGTTATCTTTCTTCTTCAACAGTGGGGCGGCCAGAATTCCGTTGGGTAAGTCAGCATTTTAGTTTTCCCACACAGACCTTTCATTCGTAACGCCTAGATACTACGCACCTCAGATCTTCAGTTCTATTGGATATGCAGGCACGAAGAATTCTTTACTTGCTTCAGGTATCTATGGTGTTGTCAAAGTATGTTTCAACCAAAGTCAAGGGATATAAATTAAAAATTGCTCCAGGTCGTCGCTACTGCCATCTTCGTCTTCTTCTTCGTCGAGACTCTTGGCCGTCGCATGTCACTCATTGTCTCGTCTCTTGGAATGGGTACCCTTTTCTTCATCATTGGTGCCATCCTCAAAACCCATCCCGTCTCTGTCGATCACCCTCCCCCATCCCCACCACCCGCGTCGAAGGCCATGGCAGCAATGCTTTACATCTACGTTTGCTTCTACTCCATGGGCTGGGGTCCCATGCCTTGGGTCTACGTTTCAGATATCTTCCCCACTCGCACAAGACACTACGGTCTGGCAGTTGCTAGCGCTTCACAGTGGCTCTGGAGTAAGTTTTTCTGTTATTTGCATCAGAAAGCATTGCTTCATTGTCCTTGACTAGATTTTGTCGTTTCCAAAGTCACACCCGACATGATTACAGACCTTGGATATAAGATCTTCCTCATGTTCGCGACAATCAACGTCGGTGCTATGGGCTTGTTCTCCTTGTGAGTCTTATCGGTATAAACGTCTTGACTTACTGTCATACGTTGTCAGCCTTATTCCAGAAACCAAGGGTCGTAGTCTCGAAGAGATGGACATTGTTTTTGGAGCCATCTCTGCCGATGAACGTGCCGCCCACGTCGCCGCACAGGAAAGGGGTACGTCTTAATATCTCGTGTAGCCTCCATGCCATTCATTTACATCCATTTTCTAAAGCACTAGACCATGACAACAGCGATGGTCGATCCTCGCGCTCTGTCACTGCTAAGGTGTAACACTTTTACCCTCGTCCAGGTCTCTCTTTCCCTTTTTTACTCTCAGAAGACATGCCTTCACGATAATTATGTATGATTTACCCTTTAGTCATGGTTTATGTCCATTTTTAAAGTTGTATTGATAGGTTGATGTCATTCGCATACTAGTAGCTATGGTATTGAGCAATCGACAAATATTCGCTGGTCGTTCGCTCGATCAGACTACTTGAGGATTATCCATGAGGCTTATAAGCCCTTGTCTCACGGTGATCGCTTCGCCTCGATATTTTCCAATGTGGTTTGACAGTGGTCACTCATTATTTGCTACGTCACAGTCACAACTCTTCTAGAAGATCACTATCATCAGGCACTTCTGAAACGTTTCGGACTTCAGCGCTCAGCGCTCAGTTTTTACCTTTGAAAGTTCCTTTCAAGTCCGCCTGGTGACTCGATCTGTGCACTGGATGACTTTCCAATGGTTCGAAATATTGTGGCTCCTGTAATGTCCTCCAGAATATTGTGGTTTCAGCGACCTTTGCCGTGCGCGTCTGGCCGCCAAGAGCTGTTTGACTTCGTTGTGGATCCCATCCTTTTTCATCGTAGTCAACGTCATCTTGGTCGTGCAAAGAGAAAAACGACACAGATATCGCAAAGTACTTGTACAATCCGCGTCACATCTGGAATTAATGCACGGCCATACATTCTTTAATCTCGTCGGATCCAATGATTTGTTTGGACATACTTATAGGGGCGGGCATCAATCTACGTGTATACTCCGATTCTCTCTTGTCTTTCCACTAGAAGGACATCAGCAGCGGCCTCTCCCAACCTGACTGGGCATGCGCGTCATCTCATGCCCGCTTTCTTAATGATCATAAGAGCTAACCTAACATGGAATGAATAGTGCTTCCTATCCCTTACACTTGTTGACTCTCTGCGATGCATGTATCTCTCTTTTTTGTTATGCGATCTTCTCATCAACGGAGTTTTTTTCTTCCGATGATAGCCAAGCGTAGGTTCTAACGTCTCTAATTTCCGCTTACAGTACTTGTACGGAAATAAAACTTGCCCGTCTCCAACACTTGCTATAGCACTGGGACAATATCTGCTGGAGATAACAGTCCTCTATGATTACAAGGGGTTTCGGAGCTCGTGGATGCGAAGCGGAGCTATTATATAAGAAGAGGTAAACAGTTCACCGTCATATTATTTTTGGACATACACAACACGTTGCTTCTTTGTCGCCACATTCGAAGCACCAAACCCGGAAAAGTCCGAGTCGGCGCTGAGGTCATATGTGAAAAACCAACGTCTCTTCAAATCTAGTGATGCTAATATGTCGATTCCTGTTCCAATGAGGTTTCTGGTGATAATTGTCTATCATCCAACGAAGCGTAATAATTGATGGGTATGTCTCCGCTACAATCACGTTCGAAAGGAGATCAACCTATAATCGTTTTCAGAATACACCTAATTTTTCCAACCGACTAGAAGGTCCATGTGTAATTTGAAATATAATCGGAAGTGTCCGAGCTCACGAGTTGAGAAGGATCCGTCAATCATATATAATGTAGAAATGCTCTACTCCTTTCAGCACCACCCTACTCGCGTAGTACCATCCGTAGAGCATGAACCGTTTCATGGAGTCGCAGAACACCGATTTGTGCAGCTTTGGCTCAGACACACTAACAATTGACAATCCGTTACATCGTCCGACACCCGGAAAAGTACCCTCTGAAGTTTACCGCGCGCTCAGATCGTACCGCTTCCATCCTTATGCGCCACGCAGCGGTTATCTTTGTGCTCTACTCAAGGTATGTAGGCATCTTTACCTTTGACCCACATGCTGCCTTGTTGAGCATTGTGTTTTGTAGAGACTTAGCGCTGTTGATGAGGGGGACACGATGGTAGATATACCCACGACGGCCAATCATGGTGCGCACGGGCTCATTCTTCACCTGGCACGTTTTGAACTTTTACAAGCAAGACATGTCGACGTTCAGATTGAAGCCATTCTGACCTTCCCGGTTATGTACCTTTTATGAGTGCAGCATCCACTGACTTTACTTTCTTGCCCACATTACAACCTGTGTACCATATTGACACACGCTAATGCGAATAAATGATCTATGAAATGCCCCTTGGATTATGCGGTTCGACAAAGCCTTAAACATGGCATGGAATGTCGTGACTGTTAAAAAGAGAAGATTGGACATACATGATGTTGTATGTATCCCGTACACTCATCAAATCGCTTCAACGTAGAACAATATATTTTTGACTCAGGACAAAGTAATTATTGGAAGGGCCACAAGAAAGCGCCCTAAAAAAAAAATTCGGCGCCTTGTTCCAGAAATCCAAAGCAAGATATAACTCCGACCGGTTCTGTTATATAAAATTGACTGTGTGGCCTCATTCTTTCTAGTTCTAGGAAAGACACTAGTTGATAGTAACACTGGGAACGCAGTTCTGAAATTTTGAAACAGTAGCTGACAGCATCGCGTCAAAGGAAGGGAGTATCTGATGATCTCAGACCGAATTCATTAGATTGGTCATTGGCCGCACCCTACAGCCCGCCAGACTCGGATGAAATAAAACAAGTTTCCAGGTGCGGGGCACTGTACTGAGAACTCAAGCCCCTGATGGTCAGAGAATAGCGAATTGGAGGATATCTGGTTTTTATGTACAGAATAAAAGAACCGTGGTGGCGGTCCAATCTGCAGAGACCAAAAATAACAGCTGTATGAAATACGAAGTGACAAATAGAGTGCCCAAGGGGTGAAAAACGGTCTTTTTTTGGATAAGCCAGACATTTTATGACGCATAGGTAAAGAGAAACATGTATCAAAAAGTGAATCTTGGAAGTGTCCGAGATAGATGATAGCAAATATAAGATCCGAGGAAAAAGCAGGATAAATGGAATTCGTGTTAAACAAAGAAGAAGAGGAATCATACAAACATCTGCTTGCCTTTTTCATCCGTCGAGTCTTTGATGCGCTGTCTCAACACGGCTACATTTGCTCGTTCTCATATTCACTCATATCAATTGTTCTTTCATCCGCTATTGCTCCAGTTACTTCATTTCTGCCTTCAAGTCTTCTTTCTTCTGCTCTGACTCTGTACTCCAATCGTGCCCTCGGTCCTTCATCATTCTTGCATTTGCTGAATCTCAAGCCAAAGTTTGCATGGCAACCTTCGTCTCCTCCAGTAGCCTAGCCTTCATCTTCTGCACATCTTTCTTCCATGTCTTCATTTCAGGGTCCTTTTGTGGCTCAGCCTCCAGAGTCTTCTGTATTTCATCATCCGCTAACTTCTGTAACTCGTCCATCTCATTCTGTAGCTTATGAAGCTGAGCCTCCAACACCTTCCGGTACTTCGCCTCCATATTTCAAGCTGGAAAGTCAAACATGTATCAGTAAATATGAGTGGTTGCTGTTGTTTAAGTCACCTTTTTTGTATGCATCAAGTTCTGCACAAAACACAGGGTACACCTCATCTAATAGACGTGAGGCTTTCTGCCCAGGTGTGATAGGAATCCTGAGCAAACGAAAAGGCTTGCTACTTTTGTCCTTGTTCATCCAGAGACCTTTCAACATGGAGATATCGTTGTGATTGTATTCCAGGAGCACATCTTTGAACATTTGAACAAAAAAATCACAGTCCTTGTCAGAAAGCTGGCCATCCGGAAATGTGTGAGAGATTGCACAGACGATGTTGAAAGTTACATAGAGTGGAATAGTATCTTTGACAGTGATATCCCAAATTCTGCGGTCCGTAGAATATGTAGGAACATGTCGGGGGAATGAGACTATATGCACTGTAGGATCTCCATGGAAATTTGAAGACAAAGATTAACGCAAAGAATGGTTGGAGAGGGAAGGTGGAGGTACCCCTTCTGCAGAAGTACTCAGCGAGGTAGTTGTAGCAATATAAGATGATGTTGGAGTAGGCAGTTGATGTTCTTTGTTATATCTGTTACCAGGAATTCGTTCGAATAATACAAGACCACCCGTATTCTAATTATTTGCTCTGGTCATGACCATAAACTCGCGCTGAGGAACGCTGTTATCCATGATTCTGTAGCCACGGATTCTTACAACCCGGGATGACTGTGTTCAATAGTTCTGTATATGTTTTCTATACGCATTAGGTAGGTATCAACAGACGCGAAGCCGTTTGTTATTATTTCAGGAAAGGGTGAACTCGGTGAGCTCGGAGAACTATATATTCCCAGTAGTCGCTTCACCTGAGAGATGAGCCAGAGAACCGTGGGGCGTTGTAAGAGCATGTCAGTCATATGTAATGGGGTGACATGATGTGATGATGCTTAGTCAGTGTGGGTTTTTTCGTGGCAAGATGTTGAAGCGTCCGCTCCTTTTCCCACCAAATCTTCTTTTCATTCCGCTCTCCTGCACAGATGGGCTGTGTTCAGTCCACCGGTATCGACGATGAGGCCAAGAGCCGTGAGTTCTGCCTGCACCCTTCATGCGTGTGTCCTAATGATGGACTCTGTAGGCAACGATGAGATCGAAAATCAGTTGAAGCGAGATCGGATAATGGCAAAGAACGAAATCAAGATGCTGCTGCTAGGTGCTGGAGAGTCCGGCAAGGTGCATGATAGCGTGGCTCAAATTTGGTTCCATGCTAACATATCTCACAGTCGACCATTCTCAAGCAGATGAAACTTATCCACCACGGAGGTTACAATGAACAGGAGCGAGACTCGTACAAGGAGATCATATATTCCAACACGATCCAGTCCATGCGGTACGTTTCAGCCAGGTTTCTCTCCGATAATTCAGCTTATCGTCTGGCCCTAGTGCTGTCCTTGAAGCACTACCGCACCTCTCTATCGCCCTTGACCCACAAAACGATGCACACAGCAACGTCGTTCTTTCCCTTCCATCTCAAATTGAGGCCGATGTACTCCCGCGTGACGTCTCTGATGCTGTTCGCACTCTTTGGCGGGATTCTGCCATCAAAGAAGCCGTCAGTCGCTCTCGCGAGTTCCAACTTAACGACAGCGCCATCTATTACTTTAATGCCATTGACCGCATGTCCGCCCCCAAGTACCTCCCAACCGACCAGGATATTCTTCGCTCGCGCGTCAAGACGACTGGTATAACCGAGACGACCTTTAAAGTCGGCGAATTGACCTATAAGTTGTTCGATGTCGGGGGCCAGCGGAGTGAGCGGAAGAAGTGGATTCACTGCTTTGAGAATGTAACGGCGTTGGTGTTCCTGGTTTCACTCAGCGAGTATGATCAGATGTTGTATGAGGACGAGAGCATTGTAAGTTGAACTCGCGTCTCTATCCTCTTTTGAACCGCATCATCGTTAGAACCGTATGCAAGAAGCGCTCACCCTCTTCGACTCAATATGTAACTCACGCTGGTTTGTTAAGACTTCAATAGTACGTTCCTTCTTGTGCCTCTAGCCTCATCGTTCTCACGAATGATCAGATTCTTTTCCTTAACAAAATCGACCTCTTTGCCGAGAAACTCCCCCGCTCACCACTATCCGAATACTTCCCTGATTTTACCGGCGGGGATGATTACGATGCCGCATGTAAATACCTTCTCAAACGGTACGTCTTTCCCTTTTCACTCGATGTGTAATCTAATTCTACCAAATCTATCCAGGTTTGTATCACTCAACCAGAGTGACACAAAGCAGATATATGCGCACTATACATGTGCAACAGACACGCAACAGATCAAATGCACGTTTTTCCTTGTGTTTTTCATTGCTTGCATCCAGCTAACGTTGAGTTATAGTTGTGCTGAGCGCTGTCCAGGACATTCTCTTGCAACTCCATCTCCGGGAGTGCGGTCTCCTATAGATTTACTTACCTCTCCACTTTAATCTTGGTTACACTTCACTACGTTATTGCCATTGTCAAGCCATATACCAGGCTCACCGATACCTTCCGGTGGACCCGCGTCATTCCTCATTGCTTTGTTTATCCGCTCATCTTTATCTCATATCTACCCTATCTTTTGCCCTTTCTCTTTTCTTGTATTTTATCTGTACCATGCTGTTAGTATTCATCGCCGCCTTGACATCTTACAATCCACACGGGATCGTCTACTCCATATGTACAGGACGGTAATTTTGTCTAGTCGTTCCTTCCAGTCGTCTCCTTTGCACCTGTATCTCATCAGCGTTTCTTCACTCCTGTTTTGCTCTTCTTTGGCTTCATCATCGTCATTTCCGAATACTGTCCCCGTTTTCTGGAAATTATCCATCTGTACATATAGGATGTATCTAGTGATTTACGTGAAGATTACTCTACACCCTTGCAAGCGCAGGGTATGAAGGATAACAACGGGCAATTTCGTTGTGTGCGCGATGATGTCGTAGAGATAAACCAAGGATAGTTAAGGGTTTGGGGATCGGGACAACTGGGGCACAGCCAGTTGAACACCGTACGACTACGCGCTTGCAAAAGAGGGTAACAAACAATCATCATTTTTGCATCTCCACACCTCTCTCCTCTATCTTCCCTAGCTACGATTAGCTTCAAAATCAAATGTGGCGATGACAGGTAAATACTGTACCTCTGTGTTTCGAAAAAGACCATATATTTCTGTGAGTATTTAGAAACAGTCTTCTTGCATTTGCGTCCAGGAAAAGCTTGCTGCGGCTGCTACAAGGCATAAAAAATGATGAAGAGTACCCTGTGCAGTATAATGACCATGCGTACTTCCACATTACTAATTGAGGCCTTATTCGAAAAGAAAGAAAATAATATCTACTTTTCCTTTCTTTCTTTCCAGGAGTGCGCATTCAATGTCAAAAGTATATGTCAGTATATACACCAAAATTTAACATCTCCTAGGCTAAAACGACGGTAACTTGGTTTTTTGATTTGCCACTTAAGCATGGAGATCATAGTAAGTTATGTTCTACTCTACGTGTTAATGCCGTCGTCGACCTTTTTAAAAATTCTATTCTATAGTCTTGATGGCTTTCATGCACCTTCGCATTTGTTCTTCCCTTTCCTGCCAGCAATACCTACCTACCATGCCTATACACCTGTTTCCTCCAAATGGTCGCTGTGCTTTATATATCCTACCCTGCCTCTGTCGCATACCCACCGTACCGCCTTTTCTCCGTGTCCTATGCTAACATTATCGTCGTCTCTACTGATCTAGAAACGGCACCGCCTCCACATCTGTCTCCGGCGTCTCGATCATCAGTAGTTCAGCCGATAACTAGGACAACTAGAATGAACCATCGGACAATACTTGTATGCCCCAAGTGCATTTCAGGAGATACAAGTAACCACGTCAGCAAGATCTTTCTTGCTGTAGGATTGATCGTGGAGTTTTCTTTGGCTTATCCGTCTGCTCTGCCTCTGTGTTTATTATTCGTCGTCGATTTTCATTGTTCAATCTCGTACACAAAAGAAGTGCAGTGCATACACGGATTACAATGTTCTCGCGTGCGACAAGGCTCTGGGACCTTTGACTCCAATTGCTCTCCATCAAATTCTAATCCATCATTACCGCCTCGGCCCTACCTCCACCTCTTCGACTCGCATATGCCTTCTATTATTGCAAATCGTGATGGCCCCATGTCAACATTCAGTTTCAATACCATTCTCACCTTGCTCAAATGCACGGTCACCTCGATGTAACGATTTCCTGGCACCCACAAAAATAGCCTCTCCCTGCCTTTTCATTCCCTCATGAGGACTCGCTCTTCAGTAATCATTATTTACTATTGGTATCACTTTTCATCTGTACACCGTCGTTGCTTTCTGGATGCGAGAGTACAAGGACACGTGGATAATCGAGCGGCAGTTTTAGTGGGATGTGTCCTTGAGGGGAGACGAGGCATGGATGAAGCTGTTTCGTCGAATTGGTAGCAATCCTCTAAAAAATAGTTGGGCCAAAAAATAGGTGGATCAAAAAAATAGGTGGGCTGACAAAGAGAGAAAGCATTTATGATATGGTGGAACTGGAACTTAGCGAATAGACATTGTCGTATGGAAACTTAGATATGTCAGCAAATCATGATCACGATGATGTTCAAATGCTAAATGATAAGAAGAAATCGAGAGACAGGCGATTGAAATATCCATTTCACGTCCTTCGGAAGCTTCGGAAGAATGACCAAAGGCTGTATCTCACATTCAACTACTTGTTTGCTTCATTATGGAAGATCAAAGGTCATGCCTTCTTGTATCTATTGCCCAAGCGATCTTGCCGTCAATGTACGGATCGAAGAAGGGATTTATGGAAAAAGAAGTCAAAAAGGGTGGGAGGAGACCACGTGGGCACTACGGTGAACGAAAAGAGATTTGTCAAGTTCCTTGCGCCAGTAGTCTCCATGTGAAATTGTGGAAGAATATACCACATCTTGTTCCTTAATCACTGCTGGCACTGGAAAGTGTTTCCCTCAGAAAAAGGGGAAAAGAAACCTGTTATAGGACTTCCAATGTGGCAATTTCTGAAAGAAAAAGGCACTTTCCTTTGATTAAAGACTTTCTCTCTCAGAAATTAGCACATTGGAAATGGTATAACAGGTTTCTTACATCTTCTGATGCCAGCAGTGAATATGTCTACGTCTCCTTCAAGTCTTCTTCCCTTAGCGTGTCCTCCTTCCCTTGGTATCCGACAATACGTCGTCGTTTCTTCAGCACCATCTATTTATGTCGCAACAACTCGACAGCGAGCTTGGTTGGACAGGAGACAGTTAACATAAGAGTACAGCGGTTGTTGATGTCTGAATCAGTAAGGCTCAATCTCTTTCACTTGTAAGGAATATCTAGATTGTGTAAGGAGGATAATCATAGAAAAAACCAAAACTCTGTGAAGACACACCTGTCTGTGTCAGCGCACGGTGTGATAGAACTTCGCATTATAACGTGCCAAATAATCAAAGAATCCCTTGAATATGAAAGAAAATTACTGGCGTTTGATTGTCGAGCGTAAGCGTAAATTTTTGAGCGATTGAACTAACATCTCGTTGGCCGTGATGCAGATAGTTCCTCCAAATAAAACTAGCACGTGGTCCGGTCATTGATCAAATTGTTTTTCAACCAAACTTTTGCCTCCTTGCGGCAGTTGCGGCGCCTAATCCAGCACAAGTGAATGATACCTTCACAGTTTCATCCTCATCAGCTGATTCAAAGTTGTTTCCTTGTTCTTTACTTCTCCTCTTTGATTGTTACCAAGTCACAATGATTTCTATTCTTGAGCGCGATTTCATACTTAAAGATGCCCCTTTCAACTATGATACTTTCAGTGTCATCCAGCTTTCTCATTTTTATCTTTCATTCGTTCTTGTCTATCCTTTCTTCATGCCACCTATGTCTCAGACTTCCCCAGTGTTGAACGGAAATGAAGTCGCAGAACAAAACATTTTCAATACACTGTTATTATTCGGCGTGTTCTTGAATGTAACAGTACTCGCAACAGTCTTTTGCTGTCCTAATGTCCACCGGAGGACCGGATGGTATAACGTCCTTGTATCCTGGGTGGTTTACTCCATTTCGTACCTCTTGATTATGGGATATCAAACTGGACCTGAACTGCCTTTCGGGGTATGTATAGCGCAAGCTGCTTTGATCTATTCTTGTCCTGTATTGTGAGTTTAATCGGTTCGTACTCTTTTTGCTTGACTTGCATATTTATTTTATATAGATGTGCTCTCAGTCTGGCCTGTTTACTCCTGGATGTGAGTTATTCATTGACGAGTTCATCTAAATATTAATCTGCCACAGTATTATATTTATGCGTCTGCTTTAACATTCGGAAAAGAGGAGACAGAATCTTGGGCTTCAAGATTGGTATCGTCTTGTCAGCCTGTATAATGCCCAAATATAGACTGAGAAATCTCAAGCTCCTATTGTTACCATGGGTGGCCTTTGTCCTCATGGGATACGTCGCATTAATGGTTCTTTATTTTCTAATCTTATTCATATAATTTTTTCTTACTTGCACCCATTGTTGGTAGTCAGTTGGAAACCCTTCTGTGGTCCTTCGCAAACCAGGTTACTTCTATTGTTCCATGAAGACAAATGTTCCGCACGTCAAGCTTTCCTACTGGCAAGATGATAGGTGACTAATCGATTAGAGCAATTCTGTCTGCCATTGTCATCTTCGTTTCCTCCGCCATTGCCCTAGCTGTCGAAGGTGGGTCTAAATGAGTTGCGTCAAGAAAAGCATTGATCCAACTCGCAGGGCATATGGTCATAATTCTCTACCGTCACTGGGGTGCATTTCAGCAGTCGAGCTTTGACAAGCCATACCTGTCGTTGTCTATGTTTGCTCGACTGTCCTTACTCAATATGATGATACTTATAGCAGATGGGTATGCTAATTCTGATGCAGATAGATAACCGCTAGCGCCGGCTAACCTCAATTTCAAACTTTATTTAGTTTGGACGTGTCAGCGATGAAGGACTTAGACAATGGTAGTTCTGCCGGCTGGAAAATAACCATGGCCACCTGTGCGTCATTTCGTCTTTGAATAAAAGGAAATTAAATTTACCAGATCATTAGTACCCATTCTAGCTGCTCTAACGTTCGGCACTCAAAGAGTAAGCCGTGCTTTAGGCTCTTGTAAAGTATCGATTAGAGAAGTTGATTATGCACACAGGACATTCTGCGCATATACATCTTCTGGAAAAAGTATGTTCTGTCAAGTATTATGAAGAAGCCCGCTCAATTCGTTGTCAAGAAGAGAGACTAGCTAGCTGTGATAAGTCGCGCCAAGGCACTAGGGCAATTATCTTTGCTGATATTATCTATGGCTAATAAAACCTTACCTGCCCTGAGGACCGGCTGAGAACATATCCTGGAATCGGAACCCGTAACTAATTAGAAAAGTTTACACTCTATTTGCACTGTATTACGCATCATTATCATCCAACTTCGCCAGGTCAACCCTGAACACGATTCATTCTGTTGAAAATCGGTTTACATTGATTGGGAAGTGAATTTTATCGGTCGATCTGCCAGCTTGACTGTGATCATTTCTCCTCACTCTCGTTTCCATAGTGTTACATCGCGTCTCTACAGAGATCGCCACTGGTGTGATACGTCTCGACGATACATTTCTTCCAATATTTATGGTTCGCATTGTTCGTTCTGTCTCTACGATGCCAAAAATATTAAATACATAAATGTCGGCATAACCCGGTACCATTCACGCTCCCTAATGCGCATCCAATGTACGTATCTTTCTATAACGTGAAGCGTGAAAGGGATTGATGAAGTCCAGTTTGACACATGCTCCCCGATCACTTCAGCGCGATTCCATGACTGTCAAATCAGGCATGGATTAGACTCAATGGATAGAGATAACTGTTGGTGTAAGAGAGAAAGCCGAATGCTTTAGAAACATCCTGTTATATATATCACAAAGATATCGCCTCTAGAGAGACAGAGCCAGATAAGTGGGATGCAACCAATGAACCCTGAAGGCAGGCATAGACGCCTTAGTGGATATTGAAGATCTTGCACAAACCCTTAAAAAAATGTTATCTCAGAGCTCGACGGCCATGGGTGTTCGCGGTTCCCTGTCCCACGCTTAGCTTCACAGTATAGAAAGGAGAAAAGAAGAGTGTGTTGGTACATATATTGGTTCATTAAACAGCCTGCGCACTATACTCTACGACTTCGTTTTCAAATGCGGCGGCTAAACTGATCGGGATGTGTGGCAACGAATAGCATAAAGCACGCGAAGATATGACATGTGCCTTCACAGCAGGATAATTCGGTAGAGACTCCTATCCATCTTCTTCAGGGCGTGCCGAGGGTGCCTTTGTCAAGATGCGACCAGTGCCAAATTCTTCAATGGCGTAGATGTTACCAAGTCGCTTTTTGGCTTTGAGCGGACGAATTGGAGTAATGGAGTAAATATTATGCAGGGGCCAGAACTACAAGGCAGACACGCTCTGTGATGCAGGGCGCTCTCGGTTCGCACTTAGGATTTGCCGTCGTCGTGCAGGGTATGACCGGTCTCGACCGTCTCGTAACATAATTCTGACCGTAGTCCTCAGATGGTCATGACAAAAGGCTCTGGCTCACTTCCACTGCAGGAACTGTCTCCGGGAGGTTTGTATCGGGAGTGCAGCACTTCAAGATGAGTGTCTTTTATGTTGCATCCAGCACATCTCCGTCACAATACTACGGGAGAAATTGAAGAACGCTCAGTAGTACTTATTTTGTACACTTCGACGACTTGATCCGTGATGCATTGGAATAACGTATTCCCTCGGCGCACGAGAAAGGCTCTGGCGGAAGTTGAACAACTTTTTGGCACGCGACATTATGCGAAATGCCTGTCAGGGTTAACGACGTTCCGCCAAAACATTAATGACGTTGTATTCATGTAGCATCGGTCTGCCCCGGACTAATCGTTTTGCGTTCTTCCCTGAGTAACGTGATGTTTGTTTTACATCCAACCACTTCCCTCTTGTCATGTCCCTGTCTGTTCGTTTTGTAAATCAATAGAAAGGACGTTTGAGCGTACATAGACACAGGTACCATCTAGAATAACGAGAGGTTGTAGCCGCTTAACCCTTTGTGCACATCGCGCAAATCAACATATGTTGCGCAATGTTGACGAAGCGGTAGTAAGGATGAATGCACGATATGCGCCAATTCAAGGTTTGAATTGCTTCCGCCTTCGTACAGGAACGCAAGATTAGCGAGCATACGGAAGGGTGCAAGGACTCTTTATACATTACCCGAGTCTGACGTTTTCGATGTTCGTACTCGGGAAAAGCACATATCCTGTTTTTTTTTGGATCAAGAAGAGAAGCTCAAAGTGTACGGTTATAAATAGCGAGTGAAGTTGTACGATATCAACATATTTGTCCATTTGCACGAAAGAAGGCGAGATGGTACCTGAAAGCACGGAACTTTCCAGTATCCAGTTGTACTCAGAATCCAAGGGTAGAGGCAGGAAATGAAGGGCGGTGGCCGTAGCGGTTTGGCAGTTGACATGAATGTGAAATTGAACGTTTTTGACAAGGCCGACAGAAATCCGTATGTAATAGAAGCATCGTAGATAGAATAGATTTCAAGAGCTGTATGTCAGATGTAATGGTATTTTGGAACCAGGACAAGTAGAGCGAAATCATGTCTGTAGGAAAAAGCTCTCCAAGATTTTGTTCTGCACAGTGGAAAAGCTACAGAGCGAGTTCCAAAGTGACCTGTACGAGCACCCCATCAGAAGTAGGTTGTGGGTTGCGCTTCCACGTGCATGGAAGTCAGTCCTGGATCGACGACGAGATATGGAAAAAAATGATCGTCAATGGTACGAGCATCGGGGGAGATCGGAATTATGGTTGAGAGACTGCCACAATCGGTCTCGAGCTGGAAAATTGGAATCCAGAGCTAGGACTAGTATAGAACACTCAACGTCCTTGCGCACAAGTTCGATATGCACATATCTCTGGCATCCATCCTCCCGTAGAATTTGTCGTTGAAAAACAAAGGAACACGGAATAATGTGCACATTTTCCCGAAAGTTTGTCTTGATAACAAGATGTGCATATAATTGCTTTCTTATCCAGTCAAATTAGTGAAGTCGCATGGTGCCCGTCAGCACAGATAACGTACCAAATAATTGGAACTGGGACTTCCTGTATCGAAACGATAGTGGTGTCGCTAAGACTGTTCTGTATGAGAAGGCGACCATGTAACTGAGACAGGGAATGCAGGAGAAGCGCCTTCCTGGTCATCCAATGATATTCATGTGGTCATCTTGGTAAGGGTGGTTGTCAAAAAGCGGGTTCGCGTGATGTGTGATGGATGGGTGTGACGGCATCAGGACGGCATCAAGTCATTTTTTTTCATTTTCCTGACGAGACCTCTAGCCGCCGCAAGAGCGCTAGGACTCCAATTCTTTTTGTGTCTTCTCCGTTCTTACAGCCCGTGCTCTCGAGCAATCTATTTTCATGCTCTACAAGCCTCTGGCGATGTTTTCAAACCAAATAGGAATTCCACGCCTCTGGTTCGCTATATTTTCTCCCTTGGAGCTAGCAGATAGCGAGGTCTCCGCATCCAGGTTTAGGGTAGCCAAATATTTCTTCCGCGAAGTTTAAGCTCGCCAGCGTAGCTTCTTATTAACCAGGCCTCTCCTATGCATCTTTTTTCCCATGCGTCTTGAATACTATGGCTTGAATTGATGAGACCCTCCATGACTCCGTGTCTCGTGCCGTGGTCACGCTCGACAATACTTGTCCCCATGCTGTGCGTCTGGCCGATAACCCTTTATTTCTTTATCACAATTTCCTCCGTTGCCCCCGTTCCTCCATTTCCGCCCGAAGACCTACCACTGCCATTGTCGCCATTCCCACCCCAGGAATTACCACCTCCATTCCCCCCGCTATCCCTATTGCCCCCATTCCCTCCACTGCCACCCCAGCTGTGACCACCCCACCAGCCGCCATAGTGATTCCAGTTATTGTAGTCACCTCCCCATCCTCCATTACCTCCATTACCGCCGTTGCCACCATTACTGCCGATACCACCTCCGTTGTAGGAGGGTTGATGAAAATTACAATTGCGCGATCTGTAATTGTCGTAGTAACCCCTCCGGCGGGAAACGGATCATTAAATATGTGATCGATTAGAGCTATAATGGACATCACAAACCTGGACAATATTAGCATTTTCTGATATAGGTGCGGCTGTAACGACTGCGCGGTAGGCGATGAGAGCACTAAAAGCAACAGAAGAGAATTTCATCGTGAATCAGGCAACCGATTCTATGAAGATCTAGCTATGTTGCTCCCGGTAAGGCGATATTCAAGCTGAGTGAGATGTCCTCTTCTAGAAATGCTGGCGCTCTTCTACTATATTCTCTTTAGTTCACGAAGGCGGTGTACCCTTTAAGAAGTCATGTGGGTCGACAAAACCCCTTATCCCTACACACATGATTTTTGACCCACGAAAAGGTGAAAGGTAGTGTCGTAGCGCCACACATGTGGCAATGAATAGGATATGCATATCTAGTGGTAGCCACCTGCGCCTCAGACAGGAGTTCGTGGAGCAGAGATCAAGTAATCAAGAGACTGGATGGCCAGAAAACAGATGATGCGGAGAACATGGCCGTGTAACGTTTGCACCGTTGCAGACGCGGAATAAGAATAACGTAAGAAATGAGCTACCTGTATGGTGATACGAGCAGCAATATAAATATACGACGATGCATTTTGGTCCTGCTTTAGGATTACAGTATTGATTCTATCGAAAGCATTATAATTCTAACAAATACGATCAATGTCATTGATTGTAGTACACCTCGAGAGGTACATAAACAACATAACAAATTGTGAGTGTGAGCGAATAACGAGTACGCAATGTTGAATATTTGCGTCCATAACTCTTCGCGCTCCTTTAGGAGTCCTACTTTGACATTGATTGGCTTTCAGGCAGCTTGATCTGATGGTATGACGCAAACGCTCGACAGTTATGCTAGTCGGGACTGAGATATAGTGTGAACATCGAGAACACAAAAAGGACCGTGCTATTATTTTGCGTACGCGAGATGATAATTGTCACAAGAGGTAATGAGATAGAGGAACGAGTCCTGCAGGATTCGTAGATAGTCATCAAACGGGTGTCACGATTAATGCAGCAGTCGAGTGAGCTCCCCGAAAAAATTGGTGACAATTGGAACCTAAGCGATTATGCCAGTTGAATGGAGATGGAAAAGAATAGGATCTCTTCTGCCGATCAGAAAGAATGCGAGGCTTGATAGAGCGCTATAAACGGAGAATGATTTGCCGACATCATAGAAGGAAGAGAAATTTGGTTCTATTCCGTCCAGAACTAGAAGGACTCAGATCAACAGCAGAAAAAAATGTTGATAAACGACTGGTATTGAAACATTTCGGAATGAAGCGAGCAGTCATATCAACTCTCCTATTGATGACTCCAGAGATGTATAGGGTGAGTCGAATCAAAGGAATCCTCGGGAAGTGACAGTTTCAAGTATATCGTAAAGACACACGCGATCGACAGGGTTGCTCCCTTTTTGGAACGTGAGAAAAAGCCACTGTCCGTCGTGCTTCTGGTTTGGTTGGAGAGCCAGCAATGTGAGGGCTTCATGGCACCAGGAGAAACGAACGTGGTTCAACTTTGTATAGGTGAATATGATTCCGAAGATTTTCAAGCAAGGGTAAAAACAGCCGCCAGAAATCTATCGACCTTTTTTCCTGTTGAATAAATCTGGAGAGGCATCAGCATATTGCGAAGAGAACTCATCGGGAACAGCAACCAGATACGACATCGTTCTTCAGATTTTCAATTTCATCACCTACATTGTTCA
This sequence comes from Termitomyces sp. T73sscA, assembly GCA_017657235.1. NCBI lineage: Eukaryota > Fungi > Basidiomycota > Agaricomycetes > Agaricales > Lyophyllaceae > Termitomyces > Termitomyces sp. T73sscA. Next base: position 5,821 of record JAGGAP010000218.1, on the reverse strand, counting down.
GTGGAGTTTGGTTTCATACAAAATACTCGTGTAGACGGCGTTCAAAGATAATTCCCTGAACGCCAAATAACCAAATTCGAGCGATTTCTCAGACGGCAGGGAACCCTCTTGCCACATTTGGTGCTTTTATTGTTGTGAGATGTAGATAGTAGTACGGATAGTTTGAGCATATACGAGAAATGATAAATAAGATGCCCTTGAAACTAACTTCATTAGATTGTGGACCGGGGTTAACAGGAGTCCAGTTTTGCATGGAGCGAGAAAAGCGCACAAATCGCACGTCGCTGATTCCTGAATCAAGTCCCATGAAGGCAAAGGCATCCAAAATGGGTTTTGCAAATGAAGGCAGATCCGACATTTGTGCTACAAGGAGAAGCTTGAGTCTGAGGGATCGATAAACAAACCCATGGCATGCATCGCAATACTAACTGATTAAACCGGGAGGAACAACTTATGTCATCCATATCCACCACCTCAAGATCAACTTCTACCTCATCACCTCGTCTACTCCAGTTTTGTGACCAAGCTCGCGTTGAAAGTTCCTGAGATGAATTACTCTATGCAAAATTTCGTCTGGCCTGTTCAAATGCCTACTTGCTTCACTCAATGATGTCTTGCTGCCGGGGCAATCCGGATCTACGGATCGTCCGACCTCCCAAGCCAAGCGAGTTGACGTGCATTCCAAGTCGACTCTTGGAACAATTTTCCTTTTCTAATCAAGGCACTCCCTTACCAGATCTCTGGAACCGTCCATCGAGTTTGTAGCTGAAAGCAAGAGCTTGAATCAAGACGTGTCCTAACGCAGTATGTACACTACATTCTTCAGACGGAAGTAAACTTTTATATATATGCCGACATTGACACATACCCCACGTTCGACATCTCACATGAAATCCGCAGCCATATGGACGCACGTACGCACAAACTTTTGAGCTAAAAGCGAGTTCTACTCTGCATTTGTCAAAGAGTCGCGGGACGAACGAGAGGTGCAGGCATGGCATGCCCCAAGTCGGCCCCACATGTACATGTACAGTCTTCCCTCGCTTCGACTCTTTATCGCCTTTTATGCTTTCATATCAGTTTACATCATCAGGAAACACACATGATGCAAGTCGTCTAGAGGCAAGTACCTCGGAAATCGAAAGCAGTTATCCCACTCGTCTCCTTCTGGCCAGTGAGGGCCCTTGGCAACCTCGTATTTGAGAGTAACAAACAACCACGAGACGCGTATCTCGTTCATCCCGCGAAGCAACGCGGGAGTCCAAACGCAGACCATTAAGCCTAATGTGAACTGCCCAAGACCCAAGGCTGTCATTAATTTCCTACCTGCACACGTACGTACGGATTAGCCAGCGATAATACGTATTTATGGAACCCGCGAAGGTGCGTTACATATGGTTTGCTTCCCTTCTCCCTTGGGACACGTCTTGTGAACCCGCGAACCGTTACGAGGAGGCCGGTCTAGATCTAGCGCGCCTAGTTATACTTTTTCATATCAGATGACGAAGCGAAATCAAGTTTGGCGCACTCACGTTCGGTGGTCATGCGATGACCCACAGAGGCATTCGTCATCTATCTCTGACGCGCAACGATACCCAACACAACCAAGGTAAACGGTGAAAAATAAACTCGAAACAATCGAGCGTGAATAAAAACAACGTGAAACGTGTATATATGCTAACTCGAGGCGCATAAAATATTGTTTTCTTCTTTTTGGGGAGGAACAATGGGGCCATGGTATAATATCAATGTGCGTGTGTGTGTATGTATGACAAGTGAGACGAGACGATGTAGACTTGAATGTATGGCGATCAGCAAGTGCGATGTCAAGTGTATGTGAGTAAGCACCAAGGAAACACCAGTGCACGTATTTTTGAGGAATTCCGTGCATGTACCCATCAGCGACAGTAGAATACCAAAAGGGCAAAGAAAACACGAGAAGGAAAAGAAACATAGAAGAAATATCCAGCAAAGTCCCAAGGCGAACAGCAACAGCGAGAGAAGGAAGAAAAAGTCGACGACATGTTCACCAGTCACCGCCCATACGACCTCTTGACACCGGGATGCATCACACCTCCGCTCGAACCCCACTGTGCCTCTATTCTCCTGCTCAGATCCTCATCAGTCCTCTGATGGTGCGCATGGCCCTGCGAACGAAAATCATACGCCTGCACACGGTTGCCGTAGGCCCCACCGGGCCGCTGGATCTCTTGGTGATTCTGGTGCTGGTGATTATGATGATGTGACGGTGCCCCGAGCGCATGTAACAACCCCGAGGTCGAATGTGCATGCGAGTGGATGGGCTGCGGTGCATACATTCCACCTTGGGATTGAGCTTGAGCTTGAGATTGAGGTTGCGTCTGAGCCTGCGTATGAGTTTGCGTGTTCATCTGTCCCGCAAGTCGCCCATGCTGTGAAAGATGAGAATGCTCGTGGTGGCCGTGCGGCGCATGGAACGATGATTGGTGCTCGGCATAGTTCTGCGCAAATCCGTAGGCCGCCGACCCCGACAAAGTATCTATCCCCATCCCGCCCATCCCGACGTCCATGCCCAAGCCCAAGCCCAACGCCATCTCCAGCCCCTCATACCCCGCGCCACCTCCCGCCGCATAGCGTTCGAGCGCCGTCGTATAGACAGCGTGCGAGACATGCTGCTCAGTCTCAGGCTGTGCATCGTACCCGTACGCTTCTTCGTCGACGCTGGACACGCCTGCGTACTGCGGAGGCGAATAAAATATCGACGGGACAGGATCGTTCGTTGCACCAATTGAAGGATCTACAGCCGCCTCGCCACAAGGTGTACCTTGGGGTCCCTCGTACACCTCGACTTCATTCTCCAGAGATCTTACCTCTTCCCTCAGCTTCATATTGCGGAATCTGAGCTGCTGCAACTCGTACTGCCAACTGGACCCTCTGCGAACGTCGAGTTCTGCAAAGACATTTTCTTCCGGATCGTGTAGGTGCAGGTGCTCATCGGTGATGGAGAGGTTATCAATGCCTTCTCCCCGCGCAATGTGCAACAACACAATTGGCGGCGCGATAATCAAGTCCTCAACGTTCTCCGCGTCCGCGCACGAAGGGTAAAAGGCCAGTCGAATTCTCACCACCTCTTCCTCTGTGCCCACTCTCACTCTAACAAAGAGCACGATCCTCGCATCTGGGTGAGACTCGATGCCCCTCAAGACAATTTCAACGCTCTCCCGATCCTCTTCGACAACAAGCATGCTGATCCTCCTCCCCAGTAGCTCTTCAGCTTTGCACATGAATACATCCTCGACACCGTTGCCAGCGGAGACAATTGCACCCGCAGCTTTGCCGAGGCCAGAGAGCTGAGCCCAGCACTCTCGTGTGGTATCGGCAGCGTGGAGGGGAGGGAGGAGATCAGCCCAGCGTACGCGGGGCATGCGCTTCGCGCGGGCAGAAAGCAAGATTGCCTTGCGACCTTTGCCGGGCTCGAGGTGGAGACGGCCGCGGGCCTCGACCCAGACGTATGAACCGCCGGCAGTGCGTGCGCGGAAGAGGACGTCGATGAGCTTAGCGTGGTGAGAGGGTTCGTTGTGAGCGCCGAGGACGCTGACGAGAGCGGAGCTCTCCTTGAGCTGACGTTCGAGGGGAACGACGTCCTCGGGGTGGGCAAGGTCGGATATTGAGCGTCCGACGAGGGCAGTGGGGGAGTGACCGAGGACATGGTATACGGCGGGGGCGACGTAGAGAAAGGCGCCTTTGAGGGAGACAACAAGGACAAAGTCTGGGGCATACTCGAGGAGGAGGAGCGAGACGGGGTTGTTGGTGGCGGAGCCTGGGAGGGCAGAGACTGCAGACGAGGTGGAGGAGGCAAGAGGAGAGGGGGCAGTGGTGGAGGATGTGATGGGGAGATCGCGGTGGAAGGCGGTGCTGGCGAGTGCGCGGGCGAGCGGCGGCGCCATGACGAGCGGCGGGAGCTGCTGCTTGCGCTGGGGCGAGGGACACGGCGCGTCCTGGGCCGGTGGGGCCGCAGGGCCGAGTGGGAGCGTGTTCTGCGTGTACGAGCCGTCGCGCAGCTTGTCGAGGATGGCGTTGGGCTGCTCGGTCAGATCGACCTGGAAGCCCACGTGATAGACGACGTCGTTGAGCTCGTGGACGGCGACGTGCTCGCCACCGACAACGGGGACAACCGAGACGAGGTTGATAAAGGCGGAGCCGTCCTTGCGGAAATTGACGATGCTGGTCTGGACCTCTTTGTTGGCGACGAGGGCCTTGCGCATTGTGTCGACACTGGCCTGGCTCGTGAACCGGCGCGACTCGCCGGGGCGGACTGTTCCTGCGCTGGGCGGTGCCTGGAGGAAACGGCAGTTGCGCCCGAGGACTTCGTGCTCCGGATAGCCGGTGAGGCGACAGAAGCTGGGCGAGCAGTAGACGATGGGCTGATCGTGGCGCCGTGTGTCGACGACGACAAACGAGCACGTCATGTCCACGGGCCCGAGGACGATGCGCGGTTGCGGGCGGGCGGCGACGCGGGCGAGCAGGGCCAGCACGTCAAAGCCCGATGTAGAGTACACCGGCAGCCCCAGCGGCGACGGCGCACAAACCGGGCCCCTGCGGCGAGTCAGATCAGGCGGGCATCGGATACGGGAGGCGTACGGAGCATAGTAGAAACCAGGATTGTTGTTGAACCACGCCGGGTTGAACGCCAGCACTTCGGCCCCGCCGCCCGGTGCCAGCGTGGGCGCGCCGGACTGGATGAACGCCGGCAGCTGGAACTGCAGCGCATTGGCGGCGTCGGCGTCTCCGGGCGGAGGGTCGTCCTGGAAATACTTGGAAAACGGCATGGCTGCAACTGCAAAGAGCCTCCCACTTTTTAAGTTTGTCTCCACACTCCCCGTGACGTCACATCAGCTTCTGCGTTTTTCGTCTCCCGCGCACTTGACCCCGCCACACACGTCACTGACACATTCGTCCCCTGAGCTTCGTCTTCGAACCTTCGCATACATCCGGGCGCACGGCAATTTACGCGACGTCGAGCAGTGGACGCGACGTCCCTCAAAGGATCAACCCGGATACCAGGTCAATTCCACAGGGGTTTAACCTAGTCTGACGGCGGCGGAAATCGGCTGCGGCACCGAGACTGTGAGCACGACTACTTTTCATTGTCTCATGTTCCACATCGATCCTTGCCTGTGGCGGTCGCTACGTATATTCAATCGCGCTCCGTGATGTCTATCTGTGTCTCATTGACTTCCCGGACGCCTTAAAAAAGCAAAGTACGAGCATCTCATCATGCAAATCAAGAGCCTTTTTGTCCTTGCTTCCGTCGCCGTTTCCTCCCTGGCCTCCATCGCCCAGGTCAAGAATGATATCCACTCTAAAATGGCCTTCGCTGTCAAGGCCTTTGATTCCGCAGTGCAAGCATTCTCCTCTGGCGGCACACATAGCCAGGCCCTGGTATGTATCACATCAACGTCGCCATCACGGTTCTCAACAACTACAGGCTATCCATACCACTGCCCGTGTTCTCAACAGCGTCATCGCCAATACTACAACTCACATCAAAGTCGGCTTCTTTCTTTTTAATCCCGCTCTCTACTAATCTGCATCAAGGAACTCACTTTCCACTTTTCCAATGCCGACGCGCGTGACCTCTTTGGCCAGCTTCAGTCTCTGCAACCTAGCTTTTTCAATTCATTGACGGGCATAGCCGCACACAAGCTAGTTATATACTAATTGCTAGTATAGGGTATACTAGCCATGCTCCAGGCCATGCTCCAGGCCATGCTGGGCCATGCTGGGCCATGTTTTAGCCAAAAATTAGCTTAAAATCTGCTAATTTCATTAAAAATCAAGC
>JAGGAP010000217.1:0-49967 GCA_017657235.1 Termitomyces sp. T73sscA | reverse complement strand
GGGAGAAATCTAGGGCCTGGAGAAACACTTGAACTTCCTGCAGCTATGATCTGTGATAACAATTCTATCACTGGATTGATTTCTTCTACTTATTCTAATATTGATCATTCTCAAAATAATTAGTATTACCTGGATAGGACTATTCTCTCTGGCAAGAACTCTGATGTAGATAATATCAATTCAGAGGTTCTGCAGAGATTTCCAGGAGAAGAAAAGATCTTGCAGAGTGCAAATTCTGTTCAATCAGATAATGGGAATGCTAATGGTCTTGCATTATATCCTATGGAATATCTCAACTCTTTGAGAGCCAGTGGATTGCCTTTGGCCAAATTAGCTTTGAAGGTTGGTGTTCCTGTTATGCTGCTCAGAAATCTGGATCCAACCAAAGGACTTTGCAATAGAACAAGAATGATTGTCACTCAAATCAGGTCCAGAGTTTTGAAGTGTCACTTTATTAGTGGAGATGCCAAGTTTGCAGGTTTTACAGTCTTGATTCTAAGGATCAATCTTAATCATCTAAGGAGGAGTTGCTTATTCCATTGTGCAGAAGACAATTTCCAGTTTGACTAGCATTTTCTATGACTATAAATAAGTCTCAAGGGCAATCAGTCAAATGGATTGGATTGTATCTCAGGTCTTCTGCCTTTTCACATGAACAACTTTATGTAGCTCTTTCCAGATGCACATCAGGAAACAGGATTAAAGCAATTTATTGCTGGAGAATACAGCTCAGAGAACTACCAATATAGTATATCAAGAAATTTTGAATGGTTTACAGCTTTGAATAGAATTTGTTACATATATACTGTTTTTTTTTTTGTGGTATCACTGTAGATACACAGACAATCCACAAAGTTGATCTCCATGCTCTGGGATATTTTGGGTCAACAATATGTTCTCTGATCAAGATTAAAACCACACTATAGAAAATGCAATTATGCATAGCATGTGGAGCTTGGCTTAGTCTATACCCACTAAAACCTTAGTCACATATTTCCACACCTTGATTGGGTCTGAATTCTTTGGCAACAGGTTTTCCCATGTGCCCACCACTACTTTCTTGTTTGTTGCTATTTTTCTAAAGCAGTATGCATCTGTGGCCAAACAATCTAGCTTAAGTCTTTTTGCTAATGTTGCTTTAGTTCTATTACTTATCTCCTGCTCACTAAAGGCTCTCTCCAGGTCTGCTTCTCTAGCTATCCTCCATTTGCAACATAACTTCTATATCAGATGGGTTACTTTTGATATAGTTATTTTTGAGAATCTTTTTTCTTCTTTACTGCTTATTCCTATTCTCTATGGTTTCTTTACTAGCATACATCCTAATAACTTGCTAAAAGTTGGTTTTGTAAAGGGGATACCCTGTTTTTTATATATTTTTTTGATTGTGTCCTACACTGTTTCTTGCTCAGACACTTTGCACACTATCAAAATATGTTCCAGTGACTCCTGCTCATTTTTACAGGCATGGCAGTATGCTCTTCTTTTATAGTTCTCCCAGTATTTTCCTACCTTGTATATATTGTGCATTGCTTTCCACAGGAAAGCTCTCACTTTTCTCGACAGGGCTTTGTCTCTGAGTGACTTTTATATTCTCTCATTGATCAGCATTTTCTTATTATTTTTATATATTGCCCAGCATGTCATGTCCAAGTGGGTTAGCATTCTTCTTTTGTGCAGAGTAACTTTAGATTCAATAATTCCTTTGTAGGCCATGGCCTGAGTGATTGTCATTCATTAGTTTTGCTCCTGGGAGGTCATAGCCATCTGGGGGCACTAGGTCTAATTTATCTGGGACTTGTTTTCTTGCTCTCTGGTCTGCAAGTCTATCTGCTGCTTTGTTTTCTTCAATTCTAGCATGCTCTTTGACTTTTTCAATAATGGTTAGTCCATTCCATTTTTTTTAAGTCTGTCACAAGTGAACCTCATTACTTGTATATTTGACAGGCCTATCCAACCATTATTTTTGTTCTTCTTCAGTTTTTTTGTAATGGCATCTATCACTATTTTGGAATCACTCTTGATTTTTAGAGAAAGGTGTTGTGGTACTAAGCATGTGGCTACTATCATTGCCACTACTTTGCCAGTGTTATTTGATTGGATTACCTCTTCTAGTAGCCTTATTGCTGTATTTCTTGGATTATTGTAGCCAAACTATATACTAGCTCCTGCCTTTACATACATAGTCTCATTGTCAAAATACAATCCATCAGTATATACTGTGATTACTTCTGTCCCTTCTTAATGTGATCTCCTATAGTCTATTTGCCTTGGTCCTTTGTATTGAGAATGTTTCCCTAGGATTCTAAATCCTAGGCTCAGGCTATTCTTTAGAATGATTTCCAGATCAAGGAGGTCTCCTCCCATATTGCTTATGAGGGTTGTTTCCCTTTCTGTTAGCATTCTTCTACTTGTTGGAGTCTCTGGGTGCTATTCAGGGCTTATTTTATTAAGTAGGGTTTGTGCATACATCTCACACTTATTTGGGTCTTTATATCCATAGTTCCTCATCTCTTTGCAGTGGAGGCACACACAGTTTTTCCTTAGTTTGCCCCCACTGTTCTAATATAGTGCATGGACCTTAAGCACCTTGGTGCCTGTGCATTATATCTAATGTATTTAATCCCTTCTAGCTCTGGGTAGAACTAGATAGGCATTTAGAGCTTAAGTGACTCCTCCATTATTAGGAAAGAAAAGTTAACATTGTATTTTCTTGCTGTTGTGATCATCCTTTGCAGAGATAGGGTTAGGCTACCTGTCCTTGACCTTGCATCTATGTTCAGGTACTGGAGAAAAATGTTTGTGTATGTCATTTCATTTTCTATATTCTACTTCTTTGCTATTTTCTTACTTATTAGTTTATCTGCAATTGCTGCCTATACTGGGCAGTTGTCCTCTAGGCTTAAGTAGTGCTTTACTTTTATCATTTCTATTGCCTCATTTCTGGATCTCAGAGCCATTAGTTTTCTTCTACCCCTTTCATGAGGTAGGGTTAGTGTGTCAAATCCAATAGTTGACCAGGAGTCCCCCTACAGGAAGTTTCAAATCATTTTTAGAAGCTCAGCTTTTACTTGTTGCAGCATTCTCTGTACATACATTCTATACTGGGTGCATCCTTCTACAACCATCCCCACTATTAACCTCTTCCCTTCTATTGTGAGTTTGCTCTTTGACCATCTAGCTAGGTCTTTACTCATGGCTTCAATTGTTGGAGTCTAGACACTGGCCTCATCTATGCCATTTCCTATGAAGGCTCCAAGGAGCCTTGTCAGCTCTTCTTCCTGAGCAATGTGTATATCTTCAGGTATTGTCCAGCTGTTTGCATGTGGTTTTCTGATTGTTATTAATAGTTCTCTATAGTTCTTTGCACCCACTAGTACTATGATAGTCTTTGGTATGTTGAAGTTCACTCCCAAGGCTCTGCACCATTTTTTGAGGATTTTCTGTAGATCTTCAAACTTATCATTTTCATCTAGGTATACCATTGTATTGTTTGCAAATAAGGTTGCAATTAGACATTCCATTTGTTTGTCTATCTTGAAGCCTTTAAGGTTTGAATCTCTTAGTGTTTGCACTAATGAATCAATTGCCACATTGAAAAGCAGACATGATAGGGGGTCTCCTTGCCTGACCCTCCTCCATACTATGTATGGCTTGCTTATCTCACTGTTTATTATTATCTTTGTTGTTGCCCCATCATATAGCACCTGTACAATATATATAAATTCTTTTAGAAAGTTTATTTTCCTCGTGGGGTTCTATAAGAAGGGGTGGAGGATTTGGTCATAGGCTTTTTCTTGGTCTAAGCATATTATCATGCCATTCTCTTCAACTGTTTCACACTATCTTACCATTAGCTGTGCTAATTTAGTCTGGTCTTCAATTCTCTGGCCTCACATGAATCTAGCCTGGTTTGAGTATATGATGTATTCTGTGACCTCGCTAAGTCTTTGAGATAGGATCTTGGTGAAGATCTTATAGTCAGTGTTTAGTACTGTGATTGGACAATAATTACTGATATCTGTTCTGTCTACCCTTCTTGTAGATGGGTCATAGCCATCCATCAGCAAAATCAGTGTTTGCTATAGTGCTATGCTCTCTAATGTCATTGTAAACTCTAGTTAGAGCTCTGGTCAAGTTGAAGGCCTCTTACTCCTTGTTTTTTGCTAGCTTATAGCATTCATCAAAGGCTTTCCAAACTTTCTGGGGGATTCTATCTAAGCCTGCTGCCTTACCATTTGGGCCAAACAAAGTAAGGTTGAGGCTGGGATTAAACATTGAATACAGAGATGCAGGACCTTAACTGAGGCTGAAATTAAACATTGAATATGGAAATTCAAGGCCTTAACCAAACAAAGTAAGATTAAAGCTGGGATTAAAGACTGAGTATGGAAATGCAAGGCCTTGATCAAATAAAGTGAGGTTGAGGCTAGGATTAAAGACTGAATATGGAAATGCAAGGCCTTGACCAAATGAAGTGAGGTTGAGGCTAGGATTAAGCCCATATTTGGAGCCCTAACCAAACAAAGTGAGGTTGGAGTGGAGGTTACTCACTTACACATACTTGGAGCTCTAACCAAATGAAGTGAGGTTGGGGTAGAGGCTAAGTTACTTATACATACTTGGAGCCCTAATCAAACAAAGTGAGGTTAGGGTAGAGGCTGCATATGAGGAGTTTGGAGGCAAAGCCCCCAATATGATGCTAGCTGCATGCCAAAGGCACACAGCACATCTCATTTATATTGAATGTAATAACTCCTGAGAACTTTTCTTATTGGTCAGCTTTCTTATGTAACAAGCTGAGCTTAAAGTAGTTCCCACAGGTCATTGCATTCTATGGGGCTGGGCTTGAAGTTTTAAGCTGAGTTTGGAACCTGAGTCTAAGTGTTCCTCTGAGTAAGCACCCAAATTTACACAGTTTCTATATATTTTTAAAAGCCCACCTTCTCTATTCTGTCATGTAATCTATGTTTTTAAGAAACAAACTAAGATACAGAGACTTAATTAGTGATAGCTGTAGACTTAATAATATTCAGGATAATCTTTACAAATAAGAGGCAAAATCACTGCACAAAACATATTAGGCAGCAATGTTTAAAGTGGAAAGTCTTTACTTTTCTTATTGACTACTATAGTAAAAGAATTGGAAGACATTCTATTAAACTGTAGACCAAAGCATGTGATCTATCCCACCTTGCTGCACATTCTACTTTGCTGCACATCCTGCATTGCTGCCTGCTTCCTCCAACAAGTTGTCAAGCAGCCTCCTATGCCCACATCTTCTACCATCTCTGATATGTCCAAACTGACAGGTAATAAAAGCTCCAATTTGACTAACAGACAGCTCATCATTTATTTTATGTTTTATCAACATTCTATTGAACTCCACAAGAAATATATTTTTGATATTGAAGAAAGCTAAATTCAAGGTCATTAAGCATATGAGTGAACATCATTGCCAGCCTTGCCCAGCTGTGTGGAGCTGAGGTGGAGGCTGATGCAAATTTTGTTTCTTGTAAGCTGGCTGAGGCTGGGGTTGCTGTGAGTTTTCTTCTTTATGAGAGTGGTCTTGTAGTTGCAGTGATAATAGCATATGTAGTTGATCATCAATATATACTTGTTCATGGGTACTACATAGGTGCAGAAATCACCAAAGTAGCCTCCTTGCAAATGAATTCATGTGTTGATTGAGATCATGTGAAAACAAGCTGACAGGACTTTGACATTTCAAGTCAATGTTACAGTAAAATTCAGCTATTCAATGAGGTTGTGCATATTGAGATTGGAGTTTGAGATCAGCAAATGATGAGCAATAGAAATTAAATACCAGGCCAGAAAAAGTGACCCCTATCTGATTTGAATGGTGTGGATATACTAACTGGAATCACTCACTCTACCACTAAGCTAAGGGGTCATGTATATTGTGATAAAGACAGCACACACTATTGCTGGTGACACTATGCAAAACAAGGAACTCTGACTTTGATGCTTTACTTTCATATCAAGAGAAGGACCCTGTGGTTGGAATGAATAAGTGAGAAGGAGTTTGCAGCACACATATAGTTTAGGGTTATCTGGGGGGTCCCAGGGCTGTAGTAGGGTTTTAAAGTATAGAAAAGGCAGGGTAGAAGAGTAGAAAAGGATTAGGGTTAGAATTTGAATCCATAAAAAGTGACCCCTACCCGATTTGAACGGATGACTTTGTGGATACACCAACTGGAATCACACACTCTACCACTGAGCTAAGGGGTCATGCTAGTGGAGTTGCGTGGGTGGGGTAATGCGGCAGGGGCCGAGGTGGATGACTTGTGGCGGTGTGTGTTGATTGCCTGCCATGGCGCCAGTGAACCGCACGCCGCCGCCAAATGACGTTGCGACGTTCCGGGATCTGCTGTTGTTCGAGGAGCGGCTGAAGAGCAATGCGATGAGCCTCCAGAGCCGCAAGGCCCGCTACCAACGTGCGTTGTCGTTTCTCTCCCCTGCGCCCCCGCTCACCCACCGCCGCCAGTGTTCCTGCTGCAGCTGCTGGCCCTCATCCTCTTCCTCCTCATCGAGGTCCTTCTCCCGCCCGAGGTCTCCATCCTCGCCGTTCCATATAGGCTCGTCATCCGCCACCTCCTCCCGCACAAGTACACCGCCACCCTCATGGTCCATCCGTACTTTTCCACTGGGCTGCTCTTTGTCAGCGTCACCACCCTCGTCCTCTTCTTTGCCAGCGGCATGTACGAGGAAAAGATCTCTTACGCAAAAAAGTCAGTCCCCCCCGTGTCCTCTGCCTTTTGCGCTCTCACACACACTCACAGATACGTCCCGCACGCTAACCGCGCCCTACGCTCATTCAACATGTACTTTAACGTCCGCAAGCGTCCAAAATTCCACTTTAACCCTCTCGCCTTTTTCTTCCCCCGGGAACCTGCGCCTGCGCCTGCGCCCGCACAGTCGCAACGACGCGCGCGCTCGCCTTCCGCCCTCCCAGGCACGAGCATCCCAATCCCCTCCATCCCCCCCGCTAACAACCCCCGCGGCGAGCTCATATTCTCCTCGCGCGTTGACCGCGCGTTTCGTGAGGGCTACGAGCGCCATCGTGCCGCGTTTGAGCGGAGACGGGAGGAGCGAGAGGCGAGGGGTAGGCGCGCGGGCGTTTGGGCGTTTGTACCTGGTCGCTGGGGTGTGCAGACAGCCGAGGCTAGGGCCGTCGGGCTGGGTATTGGGATTGCGGTGCCGCCCCCGCCCCCGCCCCCGACGGGCAAGGAGGCGGTATCGGCGAGGAGGATGGGGAAGGGGATTGTGATGAAGCAGAAGCGGAGGGAGAGGAGTTTGGAGTCTGTAGAGGACAGAGAGTGGTGAGTTGAGATACGACTATGTGTATATGGGTATGATACTCCTCATGATAATAATGTTGTGCTTGTTGCCTTTGATTGACTCGAGGTAGCGCTGATCTCCCCGGCGTTCCTCCTCCGTATCCATTTCCATCCATCACCAGCGCAGCGCGTCTTTCCTCCAACCCCCATCCCAATCCCATTCGCCAACACTAAAGCATCCAGTTCGTGTTGTGCGCGGTACACTGCCGTTCGTTCGTTCGTTCGATACTTATTGTCATCCTTATCTCCCACACCGCGCCCATTACCTCGATAGAGTAATAGTAGCCTTGACGGCGGTATAATTCTCTCTCTCTTCAGGGAACGCATGCGTCCCGCTTGAGACTCACAGTGCATTCACGTTTATTTATTGACTTTGACTCTTCTCATGAGGCCGGAGGAACGCGCGTGGAAAGTGTGCGTTACGTTATGTATGTAAGCCCACAATACGGCGCCTGTCCTGTCCTGTCCCTAAAGCACACGGTCAGACATACGGAGTTTAGGTGAGAAAATATCAATTCTTGACCTATGTAAATGCTTTCCTGCTATGTTGTGACTCACTGATATAATCCAGGTGCGCAAATTCACTCTTGATTCGTCCTTGGGCACACGGTCAGCCAGTCAGTCAGTCAGTTGTGCGGGAGGCAATGAATCGGAACTTTCTCTGCAAGGTGCGATGCGAGGCTGTACGAGATAGACAAGTGCCTTCTCCTCGTGCTAGGTCAGGCTTAGCTGTCCATTTCTTATATATAATTATTCCCTGTAGTTACAGCAGAAGCTTGATGTATAAACAGCTGTAATTACAAGATTCAAACTCTGACTCAATTCACCGATTTGATACTATCGCGTCCATAGTGTTTCAAAATACACTTTTTTTTAAAGAGATTACAGTCATAATGCCCCTGATCCTTGTTAGACTACAAATACTGTATACTATTTGAACTTGATTCCTCAGAGGATCAGTGTGTTAGAATCCGGACTGCTTAACTGTTTAGACCTAAGAACAATATAAGTATTGATCCTCAGTCCGATAGTAAGTGACTGAGGGCTCTTTCTACGAATAGTCCATATATATATACATATGCGGACAATGGGCCATTGTCCGCTATGTGATATGAGGAAAGGTATTGTGATATGATAAGAGAGCGACCCTGTTGAGTAGATGAGTAGCTGTGTGATATGTGTGATGAGTCAAAAGTCTAACACAGTGAAGTTTTGCCATGACTCGTCTGCGATAAGATAAATACATATGTGCTGGGAGAAATTTGAAGATCTCTGGATTTAGGGCAACTTTGTGCAAGTCATCTCTGTATATAAGACAAGCTTAAATATATAGGATTCTGAGCATTTTCAGGCAAGATATTGCAGAGAGTATGTGGATACGTGACATTCAACTCTCAACCCCTCGATCAGATTTCAAAAGTCCACACAGTCACTATACCATCATGTCAGTACTGCTTGTAATCCTTAATTCTGTATGTATACAACACACTGTAATCAACCACATATCTAATACCTAATGTAATTCTTGTTTTAAATCTTGACAAAATATCGAGCTTGATGTTGTCATGAATGAAATGAGCATGGTCATACATGTTGAGCAGAGTTATAATCGGCAGCATGGGTCAGCATGACTATATGTGACAAAGTTTGGAATGGGGCCTCTGTGTCTGGGTTCATTCTAATACAATAAGCTCCTCACATGTTGCCAAAGTGACAGTCCAGAAGGCTAGAGGACACATTATCATATTGACTGCAAAAGTCCAGTTGGTAAAAGGTATTGTTGATGTTGATATATACATAGTTTGAAAAAAGTTTCAGAACACTATGGATGCGATAGTAGATCAGGCAAAGTGAAGTTGGGTTGCCTGGAATTAATTCAAGCAAAGATCAATATGCCAACTCCTTCACATTCATCACATTCCAGCTATTGGCCACTTTTGCTTTATTTTCATTGTTCTAATTTACATATATTCCTGTGAGTGCCAGTGTTGACACCTCGTTGTTGTCACACTGTGCTTGCAGGTAAGTTCTTCTTTCTCATCCATGGAGTCATCCTCACACTGTGCTTGCAGAATGAGTTACCTCATTTGTCAATTTAGATCTATTACTATGTAATCTATCCTTGTTGTGACCCTGCTTTGTATTCCAGTGAGAAACGCCTTGCAGCTACCCAGAGCTCTAGATGGTTGTTTTATCAGGGCATCCCCTCATATCATGGTTCCACCACCTGCCTTGTCTGAGCCAGCCTCCCTCACGGTAGAGGAGGTAACTGAGATACACAATTCCCACACCCAGATCATTGGGCTTATAAATCAACTTCTCAAGAAAAGTGGCACCCAGCCAAGCTTTACCTTCACATGCTACTGTCTCCTCAGCCATGCAGACCTCCACCTTTTTTGTCCCTCCAATTGCATTGGTTGGAATTTATAGTGCATCATCAGCTGTTCCTCTCTCTCTTTGCTCCTGCTTTCTCAATGCCAATGCAGCAGTGCTTGCAGCAATCATCACTCATGACTTCAAAGCCACAGACCTCTACAAACTTGACCTCACCAACCAAGACAGGGAAACTGCATACACGTTCAATGGCTCAACTAATCAGTTTGAGATTAGTAACTGAGCAGCCAAGAAGCACAAGAGCCCCTTCTTGATTCTCATTCCCCTCCAGTCCTATTTCTGAATTTTTGCATTTCATGTGAATGACTGCATTGCCACTGAATCTTTTTGGGCCTACACCAAGCAGCTCTACAAACTAGTTGCTGAGTATGAGTGGTCAGCAGTTTATGCATACTACTCAGTCTTCTTCAACCACTGCTGCACTGAGATGGTGGCTAGGGACTACTTACAATGGAGTCAGCAGGATAGTGATCTCTTAAAGCATGTTTATGCCCACTGTAAATCCACACCTTTGAAGCAGTCCAAGATCTCAACCTTCTGCATGCTATCCAATTCCAGCAACCCCTGCTGTAAATTCAATGAAGAACAGTGCACAACCATCCCATGCTCCTGGAGTCAGCCTCATGCCTGCTCATATAACAAGGCAGTCCACAACAAGTACTAGTACAAAGATTAAGTTCTCAGCTGGGCAAGTCATTATTCTCTTGCCTCTATAGCTTGCCCAGGCCATGCCTTGGGCAAATTCACCTCATCTCTCAGTTTTACAGCTTTCACTTCCATTGTTGCCTCTCTTCAAGCTATATCCTCCTTAAATGCCACAGCTTGAGAATATTACTTATAAGTAAGTACCCTACTCAGTTTTTGATATCTACTATCTCTCAAATCAATAATTTTGGTGCTAATTTGAGTTTTATAGGTGATTGCACTCTAAGTCAATGCTGTACAAACTCAAAAACTGCACTCTCTGATGCCATAGTCATTGCTGCCCTCTTGCTGACATTGCCACACAGGTTACCAACAGACAAATACACAGGCCTTTCATCAAATCCCCATTCAATATGTTTTGCATATTGCCTATCAGGGCTGTAAACTGCAAGCACTCCACAAAAGTGCACTGCATCCATCACATTTTATGGCCATATGCAAGCTCCATCAATGATGGCATTCCTGATATGAAGGCCTCTATAGTCTACAATATGGTTGATCAGGCCATAGAAGACCTTGTTGCATTGGAGCCAGGCTTACTAATGCTCAAGCTGAACTTTGAGTCTGCTTTCCACCACATCTCAGTCTATCCTGCAGACTGGCCTCTCTTGGGCTTCAAATGGCTTGGCCAACTCTACTACAACATTGTGCTTGCATTTGGTGCTTGCTCAGTACCCTACATTTTCAACCTGTTTGTAGAAGCCTTGCATTGGATACTTCAACACAACTTTCCAGCCCATTTGCACTACTTAAATGACTTCTTAACCATCTTTCTATGCCTTATGCCACTCCCTGTTGTCAAAAAATCACTAACTTGGGCTCTCAGGCCCACAGCTTGACTTTACCTTTCAGCTTTTGAAAATCAAGGGTCCAGCCACAATAATTGAGTTTCCAGGACTTGAGCTTAACTCACTTGCTATGGAAGTACAAAATTTCTCCAAGAAGCTGGCTTACCTGCATGACCTCACCTCAGCCTGGGACTCATGGCAGAGATGCACATGCTGCAAACTTGATGAACTCATTAGATTTCTTCAATTTGCATCCCAAGTTATCTCCATGGCTTGAGCTTTCATCTGCAACCTATATAACCTTGTGGCCACGTTTCCTTCTCACCTGCTTGCTTCATGCTGTATTTCTAAGTGCTCAACAGGACATCCACTGGTAGAGTGCTGTAGCACCATCATGGAACAGAGTTTGCTTTCTCTCCCCCTCATGCCTCACAATCAACATATACACTAATGCTAGTGGCACAAAAAGTCTCAGTGGCCACTTTGGGACAGAGTAGTTTGCTGCTTGCTGCCCTCAGTAGCTTCAACAGAAGCATATACAGATGAAAGAGATGTTTGCAGTTGTATATGCAGTTCTCTGCTGGGGACTCTCTTTCAGAAAGTATCATGTCATTTTTCATGTAGACAACAAGGTGATCTTTAACACAATTTGGAACAAGACTATATGGTCTGTGGCTACCATGAAGTGTTTGTCCAGCATCTGATCGCTCTGACCTGCTGCCTCAACTTTTCTTTCTCTTCTAAGTGGCTCTCCTTATCTGAGAATTGCATTGCTGATGCTGCCTCCTGTTTTGCTTATTCTTGCATGTTCTTGATTGCACCTTGGCTGAAACATAAACCAAGCTCAAAGCTCTATGTTCAGCTCAATGGCCTCTACAATGCTAACAGCTCCATTTTACCCACCTCAGAGCCCACTATCCTCTTCTGAGTTGTGAATCTTGTGAAACAAGTCCAACTCAAAACTCAAAATCATCAAAGCTTACTTATCTGCAGTACACTTCCTCCACATTGACACTAACCTCTCTTTTGCTGCAATAGAATCCTCCCTTGTTCAATGCCTCATAAAAGGAATCAAATGCTACCACAGCAAATGTGACTGCTACTTAGTTCAGCCAGTCCCCCTCCCTGTCTTTTCCAGCCTCCTTACTCAACTCCAGCTAGGTTCAACACCTGGGCACAGTGCTGTTTATGCCACATACTGCCTTACATACTCAGGCCTCCTTTGAAGCAGCAAGTTCATAGTTAGGGGAGTCATGATTATCGTTGCAGCAGCCTTCAGCCACATCACTTGCTCCATTGCAGTGTTTAAGAAGTTGTTTATAGAGTCCCCCAGAGATGGCAGCATGCTGCTGTTTAAGCAGCCCAATGGCAAAGCACTGTCATACATGTACTTTGTCAACACTATCCATGATGCACTCTCCTGCACTGGCTTCAGCCCTGGCCTGTATATGGGCCATAGCTTTTGACATAGCACAGCTTTAGCAGCAGCAGTAGCTGGCTACTCAGACTACAAAATCCAGTTGCTTGGCCAGTGATGCAGCAATTTGTACAAATTATATATAGAAAATGATCCTCCTAGGATCCTGCATTAATCTTTCCTTTTACACATGGCCTCTAACCACCTTGTCCCTTTTAAACCTCCGGTGATGAACTCAAAATTGAGCTAAGAGCTGTTTGAGTAGGCAGTGACTTAACCTTTTGGGTAAGTAGTTTTGCAAGAGTC
This sequence comes from Termitomyces sp. T73sscA, assembly GCA_017657235.1. NCBI lineage: Eukaryota > Fungi > Basidiomycota > Agaricomycetes > Agaricales > Lyophyllaceae > Termitomyces > Termitomyces sp. T73sscA. The sequence continues at coordinate 36,996 of JAGGAP010000217.1, read as the reverse complement.
TCAGGGTCCCAGAAACTCACTATAAAATTTGAAGCCTGTTGGGTATAAACAAATTATAAACTGTTAGTTGCCAAGAATCATCAGCAAGAAACACTAAGATAGTGCAGCAAGAGAGAAGAAGTGCTTAGCTACACAGAGCTACTAAGTTCTAGCCATAGGTGCTAAGTGTAAAGGTTCATAGGCAAAGTGCTAAGGCATTGGCAATGTAAGACTAGGGGTGCCCAAATGGCACTGCAAGAGCTAAGAAAAGCAGCACTAAAGGACAAGCGCTAAGAGATAGAAGCACTAAGACAACTTGGAAAAGTAAAGTTGTTTAGAGATCTGAACTCTGGTGAAGATAGTTGTGAGCAAAAATGGGTATAAAATTTTCTGCATCTAATACTAACAAAAAGTAAAGTATTTATACAAAGTAAAGATGGCTAACTTGTCAAAGTCACCAACAGCATAAGCAATGATTAGCAGCAATATATGAGGAAAAGATAGGTAGGAAACTATGAATTATATCAAAATTATAGGTATGAAAGGACAAGCTAGCTGTTGTAGAGAAATATCATCAAAGAAATGAAATGTCACCAGGAGGAGGCTAAGCAAGGCATCAGCAAATGCTAAAAACAAATGATGTTTCCAAGCTGTCCATCAGTCAGAAAGCATGGCATAAATGATATAGGCTGTCAATCAGATCAAGGCTTATATCCTTCCATCAAATGCTAGCATTGATATATTAAAAATAGTAGAAGCTGTTAGTGTAGAAGGCTGGCCACCATTTAGCAGGAGAGGCAGGCAATGAGGTGGAAGTGTTATGACTCAGCACATGTCATGTCATGTGACCTTGGTGCCTAAGAAGTAGACTTTGTCCATGGGCTCTTAGAGACATTGAGTGGCAAGGCAGGGGAGGGGGGGGGGTGCAGCAAGGATGGGGGCACATGACTCATTAGTGGTCTGTTGGTTAGCATATTGCTGGCTGGTGGAAGTCAATAAGAGAGGACCAAAATTATTACCAAGTTCCCAAAGTGAGAACTACTCTGAGGTTGTGGCTCTTTTTACACAAAAACCTGTGGGAGGCTCATCACTGACTCTACATGACTACACTGCAATGGCTTGAGTCTTTGGCTCCCCTCCTTCAGGAGTGGGCTCTATTGCTCAAGGACTATATGGACTTAAGAAATTGCATTTCTTCCTGCAATCACAGCTAGTTTCAGTTGGTGATTTTGAAATAAGAGAATGCACAAGTATGGACATAAAAAAAAGAAAATAATCAGATTTTGTCATTCTCTTCAACACTCCCACTTGATGACAACTGTGGGTTTACTACACCGAGTTTTGAACAATACTTGTCAAAAACATTTCAAGGTAAAGCCTTGGTTAAAGTGTTTGCAAGCATGTTACACATCAGTATGTATTTGAGCTTTATGTCACCATGAGTAATATGTTTGTGTATAAAATGAAATCAAATGTCGATGTGTTTTGCTCAGAAATGAGAGACTGGGTTCTTGAATAATGCAATACTGCCTGTGCTGTCGATGTGAATAATAGTGGCCTGGACTTGTCAGAAATCCAAGTCTTTTAACAGATTACGCAGCCATATAGCTTCCCTTGTAGCATTGGCAGAAGCAATATATTCAGCCTCCACCATAGGAGTCACCACCACAAGTTGCTTTTTTAAATGACCATGATACTAAGCTTCTGTTGATGTTGTAACACTACCCACTAATAGATTTACAATCATATTGGTCTTGTGCTCAGTTTGCGTCACTCTATCCAACAAGACAGAGGTCATTCATCAAAAAACCTCCCAATTTCAAGCAATAGGTCTTTGTTCCCTTAAGATAATGAAGAATGCGCTTGCACGCTATTAAGTAAGCTATGCTGGGATTATTTGCAAATTGAGCTAGTAGATTAACCTAATACTGGATGTTGGAATGAGTTTGCATTGTGTAGAGTAATGAACCTATTAATGACAGATAATTATAATCATTAGAAAATGTTTTATATGCATCACATTCTTCTCGTGAATTAGGACATTGGAGTTGGGACAAGTCATAAGTGGGTATGAGAGGAGTTGACATGGGATGGCAATCTGTTATACTAAAATGTTCCAACACAAAATCAATGTAAGCCAACCGACCAAGATAAATGGTCTGATTCCTCCTGTTTTGCATGACTTGTATCCCAAGAATATAATGAATCTCATCGAGATCGATTATTTCGAATTTTTTATTGACATCCTTCTTGAATAAAGCAATTTGATGAAGATCCTTCCCAGCTATAGCCATGTCGTCCACATAGATGAAGACGACAAGAGAGATTTTTCCTTGTTCTTGAAGAATATAAAGACAATCATCAGCATGAGATGGCAGGAATTCCAAGCACATAAGCATCTCTTGAAGTTTCTCTTTCCATTTACAGCCTGCTTGCTTGAGTCCATAAATGGCTTTAGTCAATTTCCAATACCTGGCTTTACTAATTCCATCAGGAGCCTTTATAAATATTTCTTTGTTGAGATCATTGTTAAGGTAAGCTCTAATAACATCAATTTTATGGACTTCCAGATCGAGATTGGCAGCTATTGTGAGAAAGACACGTAGAGTTGTAAACTTTGCAATCAAAAAGAAGGAGTCATGGTAATCAACACCTGGAATTTGGGAGAAGCCTTGAGCAATGATGCGTGCCTTGTATTTGGTGTGATTTCCATGCTCATTGAGTTTTTCTTTTAATACGACTTTGCTTCCAATAGCTTTCTTATTTGAAAGTAAATCGTCAACCTCTATGTCACATTTTATTTGACCAGTTGTTTGTATTCAGCATTGATTGCAAGTTGCCATTAATTGCTCTCAGAAGACTTTAGTGCATCTTCAAGATGTGGTCCCAAGATAGCAACAAAAGCTAAGTTTCCAGAATTACCTTCCTTGTTAGCATCCTGCTGATACCTTAAAGGAATTCTCTTAACCCATTTTGAAGGATTCTGAGAGGGCAAGTTTTCCCAACAAGTGGTTTTCTTTGGTGCAAGGGGAACTGTGATTGTAGAGGTCGAAGGAGGTGGAGAAATCATATTTGTTTCATTGATTGGTGAGCTTGATCTTTCATTTTCAGAAGTTTGTTGAGTCATTAATTGATTTTTAACTTCGAATTTAGAGGAACTTGGAGGTATTGCTATCTTCTTTGGAGTGTCGGTCTTGGAATAAAGAGTGGTGTCAATCATATTATCAATTACTTGAGGCATAGATTGAGTTAATCCAGGTTTGCAGTACACCAATTTGCTTGGTATATCATCCTTATAAAATTTGACATCCCTAGAAGCAATTAATTTTCCATTTTCTAAGTCCTCCAACCTATATCCTTTAGTTTCATTCAACCATCAACCAAGCATTCTAACTCAAACAGCTCATGATTTGAGTTTTCCCTGACATACTTCTTTAGATACATGTGCCCAACCTAAAGAACCAAAGATATGGAGATGCAAAAGATCTGGCTTACAACCATTCCATTTGGTTAGCAGAATTTTACTGTTTAACATGGAAGTAGGGGTAACAGAGCAAATGTGGGTAGCATATAAGAATGCTTCCCCCCAATAACGTAGGTCCATTTTAGCACCATGCAACATACTCCTTACCATTTCCATTAAAACAGCAATAGCTCATTCAGCTATGCCGTTTTGTTGCGGTTGGTATGGATTTGTCATTTGATGTTTTATGCTATTCAAGATGCAGATTTTACCCATCATGGTGTTAACAAATTTGCTCCCATTATTGATTCTAATTGTATTAACAAATAGGCCTGCTTCACATTTGTAAATTGCAACAATGTTGCATACTGCATCTCCTACTTCTTCTTTGAATTTCAAAAGTCTTGAAGTGGGATATCTCATACGTGCATCAATGACAATGAGGGCATATAGATATCCATCCCAAGTTGGGATGTTCATGGGGCCAGTAAGATCCATGACAAGTAATTTGTTCTTATCGTAATTGGTGTTACTGGCCACAGGGAAGAGGGGGTCAAGTTAATTTTTCTTTGGCACACCCGCTGCACAAGCAGTCAAATTTGTGAGGAAGTTTTAAGTTTATTCCAGTCACAAGTCCACAATCAATCATAGCTTTTATAGTTTGAGAACTCAAATATTTGAGACGACAGTGCCACAAACGCATTGTTGACTTGTTTGCAATGTATGCAACATGTTTGTCAACAAATCTGATTGTTATAATTTCGATTCAATAGAGTGTTCCTCAAGTACCAACCAGATTAGCATGTAAAAACTCTTGACCATCCCAAAACAAAGATATCCCATAAGTTGATGCCTGGAAGTCAACACCTTTATGTTGTAAAGTTCCAAGACTTATCAAATTTGCTCCCAGGTTAGGAATATGTAACACATCGTGTAAGACAACGTCATTGATTCCCTTGAGAAGATTGGTTTAAAACATGATTGAACTGGTTTCAGCTACAGGCAAGTTATTCATGCCACCTACTGAAATATGTTGATTATTGACTTTTTTGCAATTGATAAAATAACCTCAATTGGAAACCATATGACACAATGTGCCACTATCAAGAAGTAACCCTGCAGGCATGTCTTTGTAAGTAGCCATCAAGACATGACCTATTTCACGCAAACTGCCATTCGTTGTTGTGAGTGACAAACTAGCTTGACCAATGGTTTTTGACTTTTTGGGCTTGGAGCATTTAGGACTCCAGTGTCCCTTTTTGCCACAGTTGTGGCAAATATCATCAGGCTTAGGTTCATGTCATGGTTTCAACTTCTTTTTGGAGTTTTTTATGTCCCTCTTGCTCCCACTGGAATCACAATCATCCTTTGATATAAATGCCAAGGTTTTATTCAATGCACTATCTTTGAAAGATGCTCTGTCATATATAGACAAGAGCTTGGTCGTTATGATCTCAATTGTGAGGGAAGTTTTGCGTGAGAGCAAGTTTTGCTTAGCAATTTCCCAGATAGGGGTTCAAGGAAGCAATAGCAACATTGCATTTAAAATCGTGAAGTCATCTATCTTGTGATCAGATTCAATAAAGCAGCATCACTCATATAGAACCCAAAATAGTCAGTCAAGGGGGAATGTCCATCCCATCTTTTCAAATATAATTGTTGAAAATAATAGTGGGCATTGATGCCGCTTTGTTGATCCACATAATTCTTCCTCATATGGTCCCAGATTTCTTTAGAGGTTTCAAGCTCAATTAACAATTCACACTGTGTGAATTCAAGAGAACTGCAAATCAGTCCAGTAGCAGAATTGTCCTTATTGAGCCAAAGTTGATAGTCCTTGTTGGCAGCTTGCCAAATGGAGACCTCCTTGGATTGAAGCACTTTTAAGAGGTCATTGCCCTCCTTGTAAATGGTTTGAGAGGGCTCTGCTTTGGTAGGACAAGTAGTGGTCACGAGACCAGGAAATTCACCTGGAGGTTTAGGGGGATGTAATTCACATCCTGACACAACACTCCAGAGTCCTTTTGACAGTAAGGCACACTTCATATTGTCTGCCCAGACATGATAATTGATGCCATTAAATTTCAGAAACTGTAAGGTTTTAGAAGTATTGTTGTTGGCAACATCGGGGCCCATAACCTGATGCAGCATATTTAAATGCAATATATTTTGCAATAAGTAAACACTGGGAGTTCAGAATCAAAGATGATTTATTTTAGTAAAAGTACAATAAGTATTGATAACAATCTGCACCTGGGAGTTCAGAATCAAAGATGATTTGAACTCCAGGATGTAGCTGGTTTAAGTATTGTATCAATGAGACAAAATGAAACATATGAGTAGTTTTGTATTTGAGGTGTAAGTCATAAGAGTGGAGGTTTAGTTGGTGATTTTGAAATAAGAGAACGCACAAGTATGGACATAAAGAAAAGAGACTCTTCAACAATAAGTCATCCGACAGTCTTAGCTTACTGGCAAAAATAAATAAAACAAGATTGACTTGACCTGGAAAACTTCACCAACTGAAACCTGTAGGTAGGTGAAGCCACCAAAACCTGTAGGGATGGGTACAAACCGTAATAAGCCCCTACTTACCCACTATGAGCAGAAAACTAGCATTAATCTACAATGCTGCCCCTGCTGATCCCGCTCCAGCTTCAATGACTACAACCAGTCTCTGCAGGTGCCCTTTGTCCTCCAAGGTCATCATCAACTTTTGTGCATCTTGTTCTCATGTCTCGTCTTGTGGCTCACCCTCTCAGTTTCGAGCAGGTAGTCATTTTCAACATAGATGAGTACATCTCCTGTGACTACTTTGAGTTCTATCACCCCCTCATGTTTTGCAAATTTGTGGCTCATAGTCCATCTGCCCACTGCCCTATTCTGACCCCACATCAGTCAACATCCATTGCGAGATCATGGAAATTTTTGATGGCACTGCCCTTGACCTTGTCATGGAATGCAATGTCTAATGTAAGCATCAAGCTTTTCCTCAGTACATCAGTGAAGATGGACACAACGTCTTTAATGTCCATCTTCTCATCCCTGTATTTCTGTTTCTGACCTGCCTTCAAGAACCAGGCTTCTCATGCAAACACACATTAAAGCCACCATCCTTGCCAACGCCCAACAGAACTCCATGTCAAGACCATCAATACTTATTCTTGTACTCTATTACAGTATTAGTCGGTTCATAATACATCTTCTATATCGCAAAAAAGCATAACAAGCAGACAACAATATACAAACTGAAAAAAAAGAGAGGGCCTTGGTCGTGCGCATCTGCAATGTCAGATTGTTTGCAATCAAATTCCTGTTGCCTGTCAAGACCTGCTCACAGATCCACGTCACAACACAATGCACGCACCTTACACATCAGGGACACCCAAAATCCTCTTGGTTTCAACATCAAGCAACACTTTTGTAACCATCACTCAAAAGTGTACTAAGCTGCGCAACTCGGTCTACAAGAGCGTGATTTTGAGACAAGAGAGAGCAGAGTTGGTAGCTGCAGCTGAGTAGTACCATTGATGGTGAGCGAGCAGTTGTTCCTAAAAAGCGAGCAGGGGCCAGAAATAGCATAGCAAATATAAATGAAGGATGTAAAGAAAGAGTAAAACGGAAGGCCTACCACATACAACCAACCAGATTCCTCCTCTCCTCCTGTGCTGATGTTGCTTCCAAACACATTTACATGGCCCAATTCCTGAACCTGCATATACCAACACATCAGCATGTAATTTCTCATGAAGTAAACACAAAGATGCTCAAATAACAGAGATCTGTGCTGGAGGAACATGGTTTGGCCTAGATCATATGCGATGGATTTGGTAAACAAAGGCTGGCTAGCTGGGAGGACGCATCCAACTTCAAACTTGACAATGGATTTTGCGGATCCAAGTTGAACGTTTGTACTGCTTGATGTGCTGGTTTAGAGTTAAGTGAATATATGCAGTTGAAAAGAAAGAAAAAACACCAAATGTGTCATCATGAACCTCAGGAAGGCTCTTTTGCCTCAACGCTGGTAGCGTCTCTGGAAACTTTGACCAGGGTAGGAACGGACGCAAAGATGTCTAACACGTTCCTAGTCCAATTATGGAACGTATGCATCCCAGCGCTCAAGACTCACAAGTACTTATGCCAGTGGATGCTGATATGAGAGTATGTACATTTGCATTTATTTATTGACTCTTCTCATGAGGCTGGAGGAACGCATGGAACGTGTGCATTATGTTATGTAGCTCACAATACAGTGCCTGTCCCTAAAGCATGGTCAGACATACGGAGTTTGAGAAAATAAATATCAATTCTTGACTTCAACTTGGATGTATATGTACTTACATATGTACTTTCCCGCTATGTTGTGCGTTTCAGCAGTAACTCACTGATACAATCTAGCTTGCGCCTGCCAAGATGCGCAAATTTACTCTTGATTTATCCTTGGGCATACAGTCAGTCAGTCACCACTTCTTGTTGGGAGGCAATGAAATGGAGCATCCTAACTTTCTCTTGCAAGGTGCAATGTGAGGCTGTACAAGATAGACAAGTGCCTTCTCCTCGCGCTAGGTGCAAGTCGTAAAAAATCTATGCATCTATTTATTTCTTCACCAACTCCGTAGCTCTCCTTGTGGACAGACAGCCTTGGTTGGTCCTTCCTTCCTCTGACCATGGGTCATACTGAAGCTGGCTGGCTGGCTGGTTGGCTGATCGTAGCTTTGAGCATGCACAAGAGGAGTTCTTGGGTGTCCCAGCGCAGCATTGGAACATTGATATGTCAAATGCGAGTTCCAAGCTGGTCTTTGTGTGTATATACAGATGCATGAGGAGATGAGCCGACATGGATGTGTGAGTTCAAGCATTAAGGAGGCTTCAATTACTTATGCGGCATAGTCATACTTGAAGATGCTCAATCACTTGGGTATGTCCCCCTGGTTGTTCAATGCAGTCTGCATTGTTATGTATGTCCTCAGGCTCTGCTGAAGAAAAGGTGCATTCTTCAATTGATCACATCAATGGCCTCTTAATGGAACACAACATCGACATCTCCCACAAAGATGCGGAGGAAAAATGCCTGAAGGTCCTAGCTCTTGGAAGGTGTCTTTGGCACTGGTAAGATGGTGTTACACACAGTAATGATAGACAACTCAACAACGTCATGCTACGTCCATCATCTGACAATCTGGTTCTTATCAACTGGGGCCGTGTGGACTTTATGATGCTCAGGCTCAGGCTCAGGCTCAGGCTCGTGCTCATGCTGGAACAGTTGGGGCCTCCCGCCAGGATTTCTTTCTATTTCTGATTTAGGGAAGATACTGGGTCCGCCCCTGTTCACACTGCAAGTCGGGATTAGTAACTGAATCGGAGTCTTTGTCCTGTGATTACACTGAGAGTAGGTAGAGTAGATAATAGTAGATAGAATCATGTAGCAACTAGTTTGGAATGAGATACACTAAGCTGAGTTAGGTGTTTCAAGCCATGTCCATCTGACGCGAGTCAAAAGGGGGTGTGGCATCAGCAGAGAGGGAATACCCACTGATGACACTGACTTGGGATATCTTTCCGGAATGATTATGTATATGTCATGAGAAAACTTGGTGGTTTCGGGTGGGTGGGCGAGATTTCGCCAGTAGGTGGTGGTCCAAGTAAGAGAGTCTGACACGGTGTGATGTGTGACTGAGGTCAGAAACGCGTTCCTCACTCATCCCATGCCTTCGTTCTGTGGACTGTCAATTAATGGTCATTGGCATCAATTTGCGCAACTCTGTGTATCTTCGTTGTTGTAGTGGCAAGCTTTCCCCTGCTGGAGGTTTTGATGCTACCCCACATGCCCTTTTAGTAGCTAGTTCTGATTCCATCTGGTCTACTGTGGTGTATCCTCACCGATATATCCATAGCTAGTTAGCTAGCATAGGTAGATGTCTTGATAGTAAATAGTGATAGTTGAGAAGAAAAGGCAGACGAGATGGATAGAGCCACGTTGATTTTTTTGTCTGGGTGGCACGGCACGTCTCTCGATTATAGCGTACCGGATAAGGATCCTGGAATGATGTGGAAGGTCAAGCCGAATATCAAGCAAGACTCGCCCTCTTCGTGAACCATCTCAGCCACTCCCTGAGAAGTAATTGTAGTTAGGACCCCCCTAACTTTTGGTTCTTGAGGACAAAGTATCTATGAAAAATGATACTCGGAGAGTTCTTGAACGTTTTTGTGGATCTCGGGTTGATTGACGCCATTATCCTTCCGTATTGTTGTCATAGCCGGTGGTTATTTGCTCGCTCTACTATTTGGCGCTCTTGTGCTCCTCGTCGAACGTGTACCCGGCGATGTTCAACAGAGGCAGTTTCTTCTTGAGATGCTTGTGTTCGAGTCGAGCATCGGTGACGGTAAGAAACCCGGGTCGTCGGTATGAATGTTGTTTCATGTAACAATCTGACTTGCAGGATCTAGGTTGACCAGTGTTGGCGGCCGCACTGGACCAAGTTGTATGTAGCCATGAACGATATTGTATATGATTGATCATTTCCCCGACCGGTGTCCATTCTAGACAAGTTTGAGATGCAAGAACAACAGAAGATTGATTTCGACATAATTGAGAGAAGCAAGTCGTTGTATAGCATTGCTGCATTTTGAAAAAGCGGTCGAGACGTCACCGGTCACCCTCGGCTAGCTTAGTCCTTCTCTGAGGTCGACAAGCCGGACCTTTTCGTCACTGGTCTTTTTACATAACCGTTTATGTTTTTCGGTGAGAGGGCCTCGGGATTGATTGCATGATGTTGGATGTTGTATGTAATGCAGATTCAATTCTGATTCTCTGAGATTTGACTCGGTCCAGCGTTTGTTTTGGCTTACATACATAGGCGTGATATCCATTTTTTTGAGTGTCTTCGCGTCCCTGCGTCCCTCTCAATGGGGCAGGCACTTACGCGAAGTATCTTCTGCCCGATAACTGGAACACGCCGGGCTACCCTTTCCCGATTAGAAGCACATCGTTTTAGCAGTCCATTCAATCTCCGTAGCGGAAATACCCGACAGGACCTTGGGTCGAAATGGTCAGAATTGACCCTTCCAGGGGTGTCACCCGTGTCGGGTTCGATCTAGTATTCCATAACTGTAAGTACTCTAGATGGAGATCCTGTTCAACTCGTCTCTTCTAGGGACGGACTGGATGACCGTTCCACCGACTTTTATGAGCCTGAGGAAGAAGTAGCAATCATTGGCAAAGACAGCTTGGAAAGTTCCGTACTTGTAGGAAGTTGGCGCGTCAATTTTTTGTAACAAACCATTCAAGTTTACATCCACAATCCTGGACCTTCAGCCCGCATTTGATAAATTCTACCTGAGAATAAAGCAATGACATGCGATGAAAGTGGACACTCAATAATAGAATCCGTGGTGTATGGAACCATAATGATCATGATTTGATGGGCGGGCATATGTACTGAAACACGTAAGTAGTGAACCGAGTAAATAGCAATTGCACTTGGAATTCAAAAAATTCAAGAAGGTAACTATGGTAAGTAATCTGACCGAGGATTACGGCAAACGTGTATTTTTTATGGCATTGCGGCGCGCTGACTCGGAGTCAGAAAGCAGTTTGGCTCGCTTGTTTGCCATGGGTCATAAAAATCCAAACACGGGGGCATAGTCGTCGCAAGTACTTTTGTACATCCTATTCAGAAACACACCATGCATCTGGGGCATGCAGTGGGCCCGAGTGTCGGTCAATAGGTTGTCACAATGGTATGCACTTTCGACTAGTGTGTCCATGGTCGACAGCTTCTTGGTTCATTGTGGGAGCGCAATCAGCCCGCGTAGATTTTGATTGAGCTCGCACGACTCTGCGGGCTTTTCTTTGAAAAGCAGACTTCTTGCATACAGATTTTATGAATCAAATCACACCGTGATGTATGGACAGTGGAGCAAATTGAAACTGCTTTCTTTTATATGTACCCTCATGCCTGACTTTGCTTCGTACGCTATATACTTGACATTGCAGTTTTGCTGATTAGAATAATGACGAGCGCGCTCCAGGAATGTGTGGGATGATATCTTTGACCGGTATTTTGATTAGGATCCTTGTCAGTACAACTGACGCCGTATTTTAACAGCGAGATGTCAATTTCGCACAATCTGTTCATACGCGGGATTGACGCCGGATATGTTCCACCAAAGATTCAAGGGTACCAGGTCGAAGAGTTTGCATTCTTCTGCAACTCCTTCGTGCGTGTTCGAATCGAGGGGACATTCAATATGCCCAAAAAAGAGGTACATCAGGTACTAACGGAAAGACGGTTGATGAGGGGAACCTGTTGATTCGCAGGATTGATTTTTGTGAATGAAATGGTGAAACATCTGCACGTTCCTCTTCCGTGTCTAAATCAACTTTTCAATCGGAAAATTGACGGAGCTCCTCGCGATTGAGTCGGCCAAGATGCGCACAGCGTTCACGGTCCAAGACTTGATAGGTGTCGAAGCAGGCTAGGAAAGCGGGTTCTGAGAGAAAGTGTCTCTCACCAATACGTATACACTAGGTTCCCCCATTGCCAAGGCCTGTCCTCCGATTGATACAAATGGACTTTGGTACCCAGCAATGCTTGGGAATCCGGTCCTTGTATGCTTATGGCAAGCTGAAGCCGGGCTTCGGGCACTGAGTAGACCCGACATTTTCTGGCATCTAAACCGAGGCATCAATGCCGTACGTAGTGTAAGTGCTTATAAAAAGCTGCAAAAGGAAGTTATACTAGTAGCTTCTGGGTCGCAACCGAGTCTTGGCTGGGCTGGGCTCTCGACAAAGCTGAAGACTCACAATCTTTCGGAGCATTTCGAGGCGGTGGTCTTCAATTAAAACCAACTGCCGGAATGCCGAGGCCGGTTGGGGCGATATAATTCGTTCTCCGTCGTCTCTTTCAGCGACCACCATGAACCAGCCATACTTGTACGAATTGTCACAACACAAAGCCTTAGTTGATGTTCACGTCAACTAGGCTGATCCGAGTCAGTACTTAGATGTCAACGATCACTACCTCGAAGCTTGTCTTATGGAGAAACCTCAGAAAGGCGTTAGGACCGCGAGTCATAACGTACTACGTTGCTGATTCCTACCTGATTCTTTGGCTTTTACATGTCTGCCATTCTGAGCGCCTTTTTTTCGACTTATGATAAATCCAGCGCACTGCACTATGAAACACTAACGAAAACACGTATTCGTGGTTTAACGTCTTCGTCTGCATTCATTGGAGATGTACTTTCCATGTGGGGTATCATTTCTCAGGTGGTGCTCGAGTGTTCAGTCTCAAAACATCAATGATACTAGTTCTGCGTTCTGCCCTCATCTCTTCGCTCTGTATTATAACGATACTGACTTGACATTGCTGTCACCATCTTAACCATTGAGGTTAAGTACTGTTACGTGAAGTTTGAAGTCCACGTAAACTCAACTTCCATAGTTCCTGATCATGGAGAATCGTTACTTATTAACAACGTAAAACTAGTTGTACCTATTACTTTCCCTCCGCGACCGACTGCCGGATGATGATAATATATATATACGTTTCACGATACTAGAGCTACAAGCACTCACAGGCTTCAAAGGATGCGCCTTGCGATTGAATTGAACAAGCCGATCTCATGCTGAACCGGTGACACGGCAACAATAAGATGTCAGTTTCCCTCGGAAACAAGGACGAAGACAATGATAAAACAGTACATGTCAAATACTGGTCCCATATATATCATGATCGTTGGTCCAGTCTGACCGTATGATATGATGATGCGACCCCCCCTCGCAGCAGCCCTAATCTCTGCGGAGAAAATCGATCTATGTGGACGATGAGTGCATCATATCAGGAGTCACTTGAGATGAATAATGTGATAAATTGATACCTTACGTCTTGGAATAGGCATCAAGTGCTGGACGTATATACTTAAACAGATGGAAAAAAACTGATTTAACCGTGGCCATCTCATTTCTGAAAATCCGACCACAGCTCAATTTTGGGCCTAAACTTCATTTGGGGGCTATGGCTAGGACATTGGTCGATTCAAGGTGTCAATTGTACTTGACATCGGCAGTTTGTGATGTCCTCGTCTTTCCCTAGTGTTGTGCATTCCTTAGTAGCATGCTTCAAGGAGCGACATAATGTGGTGAAAACTGATTTGTAGTACCTTTAAAATTAATCTCTGGAAACGAGGAGCCGGTATGCCGGCTAGGAACAAGAGTCAATCATACTGTGAATTCCACGGCAGCGGGAGAATCCATATTCAAATGGGTAAAATCTACTTCGAATGTCAAGAGACGAGCTGGCCATCGAACCTTGAGGAATCAACTAATACGTGTCTGATAGTGGGCAGAGATAACGTCACATCACTTCGACATTGCGTTAGCAAAACCCCAAAACGATATCAAATGGAAGTCGGGTGATGAAACCTCGGTCGCTCGCAATGGTCAGTGTAGGCGATACGCTAATGTACAAATTGCATTAGGAAAAGGACTTTGATGTTATAAAGTCCCATGACGACTAGAGTTTCGGTGCACCTGGCTGCATCTTGTTGAGAAATGCCGACGCTACGATGCGTCCTGAGTCTTTGTCGATGATCTAAAGCATATAAATAAACGTGAAAAGAAGCGTAATCTTGTGTGTAATTGAAAGCTAACCTCACACCGAGAAGTCATCACCCGGCCACCTAAGGATATTGATGTGCTGACGATACTTAAACATGTCCCCCTGGGCAGTAATGTGAACAAACGGAGAAAGCGAAGGTTAAGCGAAGGCGTACAAAGTTGCAGGGGAATGGAAGAGAATGTTCATTGCTTGAGTCACCCCAACCCCATTGACGTTTTGTAGTAGTCCTAATACAACGAGTGGAGTACTACAACAGCTTTTCCAATAAAAGCCATCAGTGAAGTGTGAGGCGAAGAATGAAAAAATCGTACTTGTCTATGAGATATGCTACGCATCCACCGTGCAACATACCGGCACCATTGAGCATGTCTATAAGTGGGTAGACAAATAGCCCCGGCTAAGCCCTATCAAACTGGAGGTGCTAATGGAGGACACACGCTTTGTAACCTGGACCTCCGCTACAGTCGTTGCTTCCATCCGACCTTGCCTCTCTTGTCGCCTGTCGATGTTCACATCGACAAATCTGACGTTCTTCCCGACCATATGCCCAAAACAGTCTTCGTCTCCAACACCATAAGAGAAGAAGGTGTTAGAATTGAGCTGCTTAACGTATTCTGGGGCATTCCCACGTATGTGTTTGACGTCGCCGTGGTTAGGAAGAGATGCAGGGTCTATCCAAGCCTTGCCTGAAGGTCGATAGTTTTGGGGACAGGAGGCATGGGAATGCGTGTCAAAGGTAGAAATAGAGGACGAGGCGCTAGCAGATGCGGTGTTCGATCTCGACATGGCAGGTTGAGGTGAAGGGGGGGAAAGCTTCAATTACGCTGGGTCCAGAAAGAGCTTGTAATATAGGGTAATGGCTCAACTAGGGTTGAATGACCTTGTAACCGAGTGAGAACGATCACATCTCCACGTGAGAAGATAGTTTAGGCGATTCTACAGAGTGGCCGCAATCTGAGAAAGACACACTGGGAAATCGACTGATTGTCTGCGGATCGGTGCGGGACGATTGTGGTGCGCTGTTGCCATGAGGGCTCGAGATCTGATGAGTTAGATCAGAAGCTTCGGTCCTGACACATAATGCATAAGTGGTCGCCATGATGCAAAAGTTTTCCCCGGGTTGATCTCGGTGGATCTTTGTCATAATGTCCTGTGCACAGGGACGATGAGTACCATTGTCAACCACGGTATCTATTTTCACTGGGCATGCATGTAGAGCGTTTCCCGAAAATCCATCATTTAGAGGTAAGAAACGGTGTCAGAGTTGTTACTTACTTCTTGCGTGCGAGGATGTAACTCCGAATGAAACGTACATCTAACATCACTTGATCAGTTCGTAAAGGCAAACCAGTTTGCCTCGAAATTGCCCATCGTCATCGGCACTGTGATATAAATTGGTGAGTTAGGAGATACCCAATCAGCATCTTCGCACTCTCATGGCTTTGAGCTCCCCTAATCACGAGGTTATTTGGTTTAGGATTTTTAAGGCTAGAAGTTCAGCAGCTTGAACGAGTGGACTAAGAGATTACACGGCAGCCTCGTCAGCTAACGAAAATGCTTGGCAACGGAGTCCTCTTCAGTGTAATGGAAATCATTCTCCACCTACCTGTTTAGCACTTACAGTCAACGGATCCGCCGTCGTTTTCTTCAAAGAGATATTTGAACTTGTTGTAGTCTCAAAGTGAACGGAGCCGAACGTGCCTTCTCCGTTCGTGAGCGGGAAGAAACAGAAGCTACCTCTGCGGAATGCATATGATTCTCTGCCGCACATTCATCAGGCTCTGTCCGTATTTCAGGTACTTCAAGGGGAGGATCTAATGGTACTTGCATGTACGTCTTATCCAAGAAAAAAGAAGACACATCCTTAGCAATTTTTCGGCGACATTGACTTGGCATTCCGAGAACTTGATATAGATTTCAATTGATTGGAAGAGTGGTGGTATCTATGGCAATCCTCGAGGCAAAGAACAGCAAATGAAAGTTTACCTCTGTTAAGCCGCGATTGCAGCGGAAATGTATTCACGTGGTCCGTGCCAAGTCGAACGCGTCGCGTCTTTCAAACGCTAGCGATTAATCACGTCTTTATACAAGTGAAAAAGAAACACCGGTTAGTTGCTTCAATCCATTAAAGATGTACTGATTCAATTAGGTGGTACCCCAGGCTAAGGTACAATCTTACATACTCCAGGAACCCATGTTTCTTGGCGTCTGCCTTTCGTTGAATCTATAAACAGAGATTCACTTGAGATGCTAGATTACCATCGCCACACGCATTTGGACTTCCCCTGATGGAGTCCCGAGAGGTATCAGCTGATCAAGCAGAGAAGTTGTTGCGATAAATTCTAATTCCCAGCAAATTCCCAGCTTGCAGCGACTGCATCGCAAAAGGCAGATCGTCATACTTGTTATCCCAAAAGCTTGCTGAACACATGTCTTGACAGCTGGCGAAACCAACGAAGTGAAAACGTCATGATCATTGTTTAGATTACAGAGCTAGTATCAGGAGAATTCTATTTGTGAACCCGGAAGTTGTGAACCCACCATTTCCTGCTGATAAGTACTTAGCGAAGGAAGATGATGCATTTTTGCTATCCAGGCAATCAGTCACAATCTAAGAGTCTAAGTCTTTGCTCGTCGCTCTGCTGCTCGCAACTTTTGTAACAAAGTACAACACCTACATATATTTGTCAATAATACAGCAGCAATGGAGGCATATGCTGAGGCCAGGCCAACAACAACTGGTCGACCTCACTAACATCATTGACAGTTCTGAATGATGATGCCAGACAATCAGCGCATATCAAATGTGCAGACCATAAGGAATACAAGGAAAACAAAAGAGCAGGCACTGAAGCGAAAGAAGGGGCAGAACTACAGGCCCCAGAGTCTCACTCACACATGAGATGCATGAAGGAAAACACCCTCAAAAAGTGGAGAATAAAGATTTAGAGCCTTCACGAAATGAACACCAATTTGAACTTCAAAGATCCGACAGACAGAGAGGGATAATTACTGTCACACCGACAACTTGCTAAGTACTTATCATCTGGAAATTATGGGTTCACAACTTCCAGGGGGTTCACAAATAGAATTATCCCTAGTATCACAAGTCAAGCACCAAATGGCGGATCTTCTCTTGGGTCTTTGTCTTCGGGTTCAATCACCGCCTTACCGTACTGATTCTTGAAAAAAAGAACATCACCCTCACTCTCGACGAAAGTGCACTGGGTGAAGGATCGCCAAAGCGCGTAAAGGACAGGCTTTATACCATATCAGTTTACGTCAACTCGAGGAACGGAAGGCTTTTACCGTGGAGTCATAATTATAATAGTCGCCAAGGACTGGTTTGATTGCTTCTGTCGCTCGTGGAAGATTATCTATTTTGGATATTTATCGTGGAGACATCAAGAAAGTGGCACGATGTCGTACAAAAAGGTATTGTTGCAAAAAAATGGTGGGCAAGGTGGTCTGTATTTATCTAGGTAACCGAAGACCGTAAGACTACAATTGTCGCAAGATCACAATTTACAAGCTCACATTATGGAAGAAAAAGCGCCCGACCCACCCAAATAGCGGTCGGTCGACAGTAGCCAAGGCTCCGCGGGCAAAAGTCCATTGATCCTGAAAAGTTTGCATCAACGAAATAACCATCATACACAGGCTTCCGCGGCACCTTGCGATAGTACGGGATTGTTGGATCACTATGCTGTAGATAGGTAAACATGACAATCCTGTCAAACGCATCGGTGAGAAGTGTATTTGACAGGCCACTTCTGGTCAAGTATACCAGTTATGAGCAACCTAAGATTAATTGGACATTTAGTGATCTCGACGTGACGAGCTGATGAACTACTACATACGAGCCATGGTGCAAAGTAGTAGAACCATCCATCAGACCAGCTCTTCGTATAGATGTAGATTCCAATTAGCGCTAGCATAGACCCTATGGCAATATTGGATATGATGATGAATTTGCCTGGAATTAAGTCAATATGGTCAGACTCTAGACCGAGTCCTGCGATAAGATCATCAATGACCTTGTTCTGGTTTGAATAATTTCGAAGAAGGCATGTAATGCTATACGATAAGTCATGCCATGATGAATGTTGATGATGGCTTTTGGAAATAGATAGAAACTTACACTAGTACCAGGAGGATATCTCGGATTACCCTTGCGATTATGTCTAAAATAGACCATGATTGAGGGAAGACATCCACGCCCTGAGATGATGACACGTACATCAGGTACAATTGAAAGCCACTGGCAGGTAACTGATGAGTAAATATATAGCCATATCATGATGGTTTTAAGGCCTGAGAAATAAGACTTACAAGAATTGGCGAAGGAATAATTTAAAGAGGGTAAAAGCAGGAGTTTCTTCGAGGATCTCGATGTAGTCCATTCTCACAGCAACCTTTCCGTTAGGCAGCTTAAAGTCCTGACGAGTTGGAGGAATGTAGGTCTCGTCCCGCTCAATATTATTAGTCGATTTCTGTTTAGGCGGGAGTTAACATGCGGGGCCGTAAAACTAGAATGCCGTCAACATACATGGTGCGTTCGATGTGTCGCTCTCCAGGCGAAGTAGGGAGTTAGGACCGATGTATGAAGTGCGATACCAATAACTGTGTTCACCCAAGGGTACGGAGAAAGAGCTCCATGGCCGGCCTAATGATTTTAATTCACTGGTCAGCTGGAATAGATGATGATGACAATGCCCATGTAATACCTCGTGCCCTGAATGAGGAGACCACTATTAGGTTAGCGTTCAGGGTCTTCCCTGGTATAGAGACTTACCAAGGCACCAGATACCTGCGAATGTAATACCTTGCCAGCCCCAGTAGAGTATCCATAGCACCCCTCGTATAAGTTGTTGTATTATAAAGACATCGGTCATGAATCGAGCAATGTTGCTGATCTGCGTTGCGATGTAATAGAAACCAAACGTGAAAACCAGATGCCGAGTAATATAGTACAAGCTTGTTACAGTTGACCTCTCAAAGAGTTCTGGTGGCACGACGGCATGTATATCTTTAAGAGAGATGTTTGGAGGCGTAAAGGTGCCTTTATGTTTTCTTGCCTCATATTCAGGGCCATCCCGAAAGACCTGAAACCAGATCATAATAGAGAAGTCACAAGGAGGAGGGTATTATGTAGAAGGAAAGAAAGGTTCGGAGGAAATGCCTCATCGAAGGCCCGGTGCTTTATATATGTAGTTTGGAAATGGATCTGTTCCAGTTCGGAAAGATTAAAACGATCGGATACATCAACGCCGATTTGGAAGTCATAGAACGCGGTCTAAGATCTGAGCAACAGATTTTCTCATGGGTTAGTGTACAGATGCAGTCGCATCAGAGAGCCACAACGTCTGGGAGATAGGTCCGAACGATCGGTGAGCAGGTTGGGGTTAGCTCTAGCAGATAAGTATAGCTGTATGCTGACCGTAATCATGGTCCATAAACTTGTGAAACGGGTGAAATGAGAAAGAAAATTAAAATAGACTTACAAAAGCGCATGAGGCGTCGAATTGCATGTCCGGTGTCTTTGGAGTGCTGATGCGATCGAAGATTTCCCCACGTGTCGTTGTTCACACATGTAGAACGTTTGTGTCGCAACATATTTGATCACAATCCTTGCGCGGGAAATCTGTTAAGAATGGTCCTTGGTCTTGCATTCCCTAATCCTGTGCACGTGGTTGTTTCGAGTTACTAGTACCGCTGTGGTGGGTTCTTGAGCTACTGCGCAAATTGACCAGACCTGAGGCCTGATCATCAATGCGACAAAGGATCATTGGTGCCAAACAGTGATATGCTATGAAATGAACTTATCCATTCAGACATGACCGGTACCCTGCACTTATGTTACTACTTTCCAACGCTCATGGAAGGAAGTTCGTGCCATAAAACTGTTTCCTGAGGATGCATGTCATTTGCTGTGCTATCATCCTTGGCTACACAAGTGCATAAAATTCCACGTCCTATATGTGCAGCGTTCATGTCAATTCCACTTAAAGAACTGTCTGGCAACTGGTTGCTCTTGAACGTGGGAGCAATGTTCCTGTGGATCACGGCATTGCGCGCTTCCCGCTTGGATCTACCCGTCACTTTGGCTTCGGTCACCGCTAGAACAGCCACCGACTTACGGCACTGAAAGTCGACCTGGAAACATGTTACAAGCATTCATACATTACGACTCTGTTTGAAACCTTTATCTTCATCAGCGAGCCCGATCCCTTTTTGGAAGCTAGACCCATGGACAAGAATCAACTTGTGAAACAGACATATATATACGATGTCCAGAAATACGACAGAGAACCAACGGGGTTCAGAGCATCTCAGGGTTTGTGGTCGATTACGTCTAGGCTTGGCGTAGACGGTTACCGATCCTTTCTGAGGAGACAAGCCCGCTCATTTCAATGGCCTGGGCTTGTATCAGTGCTCTGACAGGCTCTCCTTGCATATCATGGATAATGGAACTACATCAACGCAGGGCCTTGGGTGTTCAACTCTCGAAATATGACAGTGTACCTGAGCACTACATACGTGACTTGCAACTGGAACTGAGTAGGCCGGGAAACGTGAGATGTGATCATTTTCTTGAACGCAAGCAATCTTTGATACATTCTTACGGTGCAAACATAGGCAACATTCGCTGCATTATATGTGTCACAATGATGGATAACTAGTCTGAAGTAAGCACGAATAACCAACATATCCCAAGTGAAATGGGCATAGAAGATCTTCATTCACTTGGCATCAGCAAGCTTTGCTTCCTCGGTCCAGGTTTCAACAGTTGTTCTGTCGTCAAACAACCATGGCCTTCCCGTGGGTGACGGTATGTAATCCAGACACATCGGGCCATTAAAGCGACATTTACGCGATCCCGGCCGGAGCCAAGTAACCCATACATACATACTTCGAAAAGAATAAGTGAAACTTCTCACTGTTCTGCGTGAATGAACCACGGAACTGTTGCCACACTACAATGCCACATAACACATTACACCTTGCTTAGATACCGGGGTGAAGGCATTGCTGCTGCATTATTATAACATTGATAGGACAATGAGACGAGGATGCAAGAAGCAAGATACAAAGCAAAGGCTACAATAAGACCAATAGATAACTGTTTCCTGAACTGATTAGTCGCACAACCTCTGAGAAATCGAGACCAACGACATGCCCAGATCAGGAATTCAAATATGATCCATCTTCTCGACCGTCTCCAAAAAGCACAAGCCCAAACAGAAAGAAAGACTTTGCAAACGAAGAATGGTCGAGGTGACTGTAAAGAAGAAAAATTTACTCACTCCCAATATATGGGGCAACCAATGGTCCGTGCACGTCCACGTGGCACACGTAGCATAAAAGCGGAAAATTTTCGAAATTAATTTCTTTATCGAAAGTTCACCTCGCAGGTTGATATTTGGGCTGTTTCCTCATCCTCTTGACGGAAAGAGCTTGAACCTATCCAGCGAAGGGAGAGTAACCTCTTCCACCCAAGATCGTACCGATAGCTTATAGGTCGGCCGCGGCCCGTATGGAAGGAACATCGTTTATGTTTGGGTTACTTAGTGGTGGTATAAATGTACGATCTTGATACAACATAATACGAGAGTTCAACGACGTTCAATTCGTTCCATGATACATTTTTTAAGGGCGTTCTTCTTGAATAGGGGGACTGGATCTCGCATATTTGGACTGACTTTCGAGGCAAAGAAGTGCGTGGTATGAAGACTCATTTTGGCAGTCTTTCCTGATTGATTTCAAACCTAAATCCGCTGAAAAAAACTAGATCAACACATAAGTCACGGTATATGGCGACGCGTTTGTTTGTGTGTGTATGTTGCATTCTTGGGCCAGCATTTTTTCACGACTGTAGTAGTGCAATTGAGAGGGAATTACTTATAATTGACTACAGTCTGGTAAGACTCGCCTGTTTCCTATTTGCATGACTGTTTTCATCTAGGCCTTCGATACATTCTTTCAGGTTACATAATGATGTTTCAATTGGTGCGACCGTTGGCTCGGATACATCATCGGAACATCTTCAAGCGCCTTAAAGCATATACCACTCATTCTACTCAAGGGAATAATTTTGACCAGCCTACCTCAAGGATCACGAGGCGGAATCTCCTACTTTATCTACCAATTCTGTGTACGTCAAAGTTTCAAACACAGGGATTGCACTCTTCAGCTGGTACGTCCTATCGACTTGTCTAGCAACAAGACATCTCTTCTCATTGCAGGTCTATCCGATAGTCATACGCCATGGGCATGTCAAACGTCCTGAGCCAGGGACGGGGTACGTGATTGTGCTGCTCATTAGAATATAACGTTAATTCATTGAGCAGAATTAAGGTCCACTTCAAAGACTTCAAGGGAAACCTTATCAAAACTGTAGAGGCCAATGAGGGTGACGATTTGCTGTCTATAGCGCATGAGTATGATATTGACTTGGAAGGTGCGTGGTGATTGTTACTATCAGCCAACTCTGTATTGATTTGATTGTCTGTTCTAAACCTTGTCACTTCAATTCTTCCCTTGCAGGAGCGTGTGAGGGATCGGTTGCCTGCTCCACGTGTCATGTCATTCTTACACCTGAATACTACGATCGTCTTCCAGAGCCGGATGACGAAGAAAACGACATGTTAGATATGGCGTTCGGCTTGACAGACACAAGCCGCCTTGGGTGCCAAGTGGTACTGAAGCGCGAGTTAGACGGGATAAGCGCGACGCTTCCCTCTGCGACTCGGAATATGTTTGTTGATGGTAGGTATCAATGTTTGTCAAAGCTCCTGGCCTGTGCTCGTCACACTTGCCATAATGCTCATACCATTTTTTTTTTTCAGGGAAGAAGCCGTCCCACTGATCTCGCCGGACACAATACCAGCCTATGTATATTTACGACTAATACAGACCTCAACTTAGTCCATGATCGATTTGCAAATTGCATTTGAGGAATCAAGAATCGAGCTATTGCTCATCTAAACATTCAAATATCATTACCATCATTAATGCGGGTTGATCAATGTTTACGGCCGTTCAACGACTCTTTTGCATTGCTGAAAGTGTCTAGATTTGCGTCTGGCGCTTTCTTTTCCTGACGAGGGGCGATAGTTCGTGTGGGAAGATGCTTGCGAAAATGCGAAAGCGCAGAGCAGCTGTGAAAAGTCTTTTATCTTCCCATGACGTCGACCTCAAGAAATAAGGAACGAACTCTTGTATGATTGGTCAGCTCTCGCATCGGACATTGGCCGTCAGCTACATGATAGCTTCTGCCTCAACTGCATCCGACAGTCTCCGAGTCTGTCTTTGCGCGTGGTCTGCGTAAGGCCTACGCAACACCTCCTGAGCCTATCCGAAGCGCTACACGAGGACCGGTCAATGTTGTTACCGGGTGAGGAAGTTGTGCGCTCGTTACATCATATCAAGGTACGCCGTAAGGACAAACATTCTTTCAATGCTCACAAACAGCGGCGATGGATGATCTTGGCTTCGATAGGCTAGTCGGCTTTCCATGATATAAAGATGTGTCATTCATGGTACAAGACTTTAATTTCACTTTGCTTTCGTGCACCATTTCACGATCCTCTTTCACATCTTCCCGCTTTGAGCCGTACTCTTGCCTGGCAAGAATGGATGCCCACAGAAGTTCATCTGTCCCTGTTGTTGTGAGTCGTCCACATTTTTGCTTTCCTCGTGGCATTGAAGCGTGTCCTGTGTAGGTCCATGCTCGACGTATCTATAGCCGGGAAGGCGCAGCTCTGATTGAGGCCCTTCCAGGGTATCGTGGCGCTGAGGATTCCTGCAGTCTAGATTCCTCTTCGAACAAAGGATCAAGTCTTTCTAGCCGGAAACCCTTACGTTCGTCTCCCCTTGCTGGACCCGCTCTCTCCCATTCGCATGCCGTGCAGACGGAGGTCGATTCAAAAAGAAATTCGGTTATCCATTCAACTCCCCCGAGCCCGTCGCCCGTGACCTTGAATCCTAAAAGGCCGCGAACTCCGATTAACCTTGTTCGCTTCTCAGAATCGCTCCTGACTCGATCTCAAGCACGAACAACGAACTATGATAATACACCATCAGCTTTCCGGTTGCCCATGGGCTCAACCTTCCACAAAACGTACAACGACTGTCCACCTTTGTCTTACCCGCCTCTGCCGCCTGTTCCTGCACTTGTCTCCGCGACCTTCTCTACCCATGAGGTATCGCCGCGCACACATCACCGGATGCTATCTGAGCAACCCAAAGTTTCCACCAGCACGATCCGTCTGCCGGTTACCCCTTCGCGTCGAAACTCGCAGCCCACTTGTAAAACCGCACAGACCTCCACTCAAGTTTCTCGTACGCCATCTCCTTCGACACAGTCGCAAGAGGGATTTGAGAATTGGATGACCACGAATACGTATGCAACGACTCCGCGTTTCTCGCGACTCGGTATAACCGCCCCAAATGTGGTTCTCCCCATACCGGCGCGGGAGTATAAGCGGGGAGCGATGAACAAGGCAAAGTTCTCTCCTGGCCGGGGTTTGCCGCACAAAGATCTCAAAAGTCTTGAATCCTTGATGACGACTGAGGGTACTGTTAGCTCATCCTTGGAGACCCTCCCGTTGTCGTTGTTATCTGCTGCAATGCCCTATGATACGAGTTTGTTGGATAAAGAGGAGAAAGTATTTGGAAATAAGGGGAATATCAAGATCATCAAGGCAGATCATTCAGGTTATCCTCATCTCCATATGGAACGATGCTCTAGCCCATCATCGATCTGTTCATGTGAGTCCATGGAATCCCATATCTTTACAGGACGTATACTTGAGACGGTGATCGAGGGTTGCACGGAGGACGGTTTCATTATCGGGCGCAGAAAGTCTTCTATCTCAAGACCTGGATCGGGTATGATTGGGCGAGAGGAAACACAAAGCGGTGTTTTTTCAAAGTTTTGTAAGAGATTGGCGGGCAAAAAGCGTTGTGGATGAACCATGGTTATAGTAGTTCCCATGATTTGGACCATGGGGGGCGCAGGATGATCAAGTTTGGTATTCAAATATTCAAAGCTCAAAAGCAGGAAAATTGGTCACAAAGTCATGATAATATATGTAGTTATAGTCGCATGGTCCAATCTCTATACTCCTCGTTTACACGATTCAATATCACACTTTAATGATGTTTCTTTAAGACTTCATGGTATGATTCTCCGTCCGCTCCAACGTCGCCTCTAATTTTATTACGTCAATATTTCATACGAACACATTTCTAGCTATGGTTGCCAAAGGAGACCTGTGACAGTGAAGTTTCCATGCAGAGCTTCAACATTAACATGGCCTTTGTTCTTGAAGTCTAGATACTCATAATAGCCGACCTACATGTGACGAACTGGATGAATTGGAGGCCCCATGTTGTAGATGAGACTCACATTTGACGGCTCCGCAGCCTGTAGAGCGATACTATGTCCATCCGTCTGCATCAAAAAGGGACTCTGTCAGTCAGTCGGATTGTACGAAATCCTCATCGATCCTTACCTTTCGCCGAATATACTCAATCAGTGCAGTTCCTACACCCTTTCCTTGCCAGTAAGGATGGACGCCAATTCGTTGAAGATACCACTCCGTCTTCGCAAGGTCTCCAAAGGTCTCTTTCTTGAACCCTTCCATTTTAGGAGCGCACTAAAAACCGTCAGGTCCAGGCCGCACTTGGTCATGAGCTAATGAACTCGCACATTCAGATACCATTCGTTGACTTCTCTGGGAAAATTCTCCATCAGTGGTGTCAATGCCTGCTTGCGCTGGTCTTCGCTGAAAGTACGGGATTCAGATCAAATGCAAAGACAATCCACTAATCCGCTGTACCTATCGTATTGTTCACGATTAGCGCTATAACATATAACGCCTCCGACGATCTTGTTATTATCTTCAACGGCAACGAAAATCTCTCCGCCCAAGGTTCCAGCGATGATTTGCGAGCGATTCAGGATCGGGAGGAGTTTGTCGAAGTGGTCTGGCCCGACCACAAATTTGAATGCGTGTTCTGGGGAAAATGTGAGTGGTCAAGAACTCGCTTTGAACGATGGGTCGTTGTGGGTTGACATACCTGTGCCGAACGCAGCGTCAAATACAGCCCTCAGTTCTTCAATTTGTTCATCTGTAGATGCGCAAACATATCATACGCTTGTCAACGTGAATCTGAGCGTATGGTCTGTCAATTACGAGTAGGATTGTTGAGTTTGCGTATGGTATACGACATAATTAAGCTTTCCAATTACAGCGGCCCCGGATCATTGATGAGAGCAAGGATAAACAGAAATTGAGACTTGGTTATTGATGAATAACTGTAGCGAGGACCGAATTGGATTCAGGATGGTAGTTATTTATAAACAGTAACAAGCGCATATCAATTCTAATAGACATGATGGCGCGAATGGTGAACAATAAGGTATACTTATATGTACATGTACTCTGATTATATAGTCCATCATAATCGGGCTTGCAATGGCAAATCATAGTCAGAGCGTGCCAACCGAACTAGACAAGATGGGAGTCCTGTTCTGTTTTCAACCCAAGAGACTGTGTGCATGATTTTTATCAGCATAGCGACAAGTCGAATCGGCAAGATGGAAGTACAGGCTATACACGGGATAGCACCTGGTCTCCACGTTGTTTCTGGATGAACAAATAACGAGATATCACCATGATAACAGCTCCGCAAAAGACCAGAACCTTTGGCAGGAATGTTATTCAAAAATCTACTCATGTGTCAGTGGACTCACTCCACAGAAAATTACAGCCTTGTGCCATGCAAAGGCTTCGTGGTCATGCTCGAGGAGAGCTCCTTCAATCGGAGTACCCAAAAGCAAGGCTAGGCCAACAATAGAAAATGCGATGCCCATCCGTGTCCTTTACGGAGATATCAACGAAGATCAAGCAAAAAGGTTAATCGGAGGCAATACCCTTGTTCTCCCACGTGTGTACTCAACTGCGCGAGCAATGACGGAATTAGTGAAACGTCTGGATCATACAAATGAGCACGGAAAGGAGAGTTGAAACGTGTGATGCAACTGACAAGAACCTGACCAAAATCCGTATAGCGCCCCAAATATAGCAACACCAACAAAGTTGTGGATCGCGAATATGCAGAAGATCAAGCCAGAGGATATGACGATGCAGAGAATGAGCAAGTTGTACGGCCCAAACTTGTCGGCAAAGACGTTGGGTAAAATTCGTCCAAAGAAGCTCCCCGCATTAATTATTGCAAGCTGCAGATTCATTAGGCTGACCTCGTGTATGGCGAGGAGCGTCAATTACGCACAGCGTAAAAGGCGAGGCTTTGCTTTATCCCTTGGTCGATAGCGTATAGTTG
Organism: Termitomyces sp. T73sscA; assembly: GCA_017657235.1. Lineage (NCBI taxonomy): Eukaryota > Fungi > Basidiomycota > Agaricomycetes > Agaricales > Lyophyllaceae > Termitomyces > Termitomyces sp. T73sscA. The sequence continues at coordinate 9,579 of JAGGAP010000217.1, read as the reverse complement.
TAGGTAAAAATCTTATTGGACATTAGATGAGTCTGCGAAGGATCGAAGTAGTTTTTATGGACACTCACATGGGAAGAAGAGGCCAATGTTGATACAGAATGCTGCTGCAATCGAGCTCAAATAAGGAGCGTCTCGGAAGATAACGTGAAATTCAAGCTTAGAGCTGCCATTTGGCTGTGTCTTCACGGGAGGCCGTGGTCTGAAAAGAATGTTCGCGCCGAGGAGAAGGACACCAGTTAGCGCCGCAGTTACGCGAATACTGTTCGCGAAGGAGATATGTTCATGGAGCTGGTTGAGCATAATGGGCCAGACAACGCCGCCCACAGACGCCCCCTGCGGAAGATTTGATAAATATAAATAGTTAACAATATGTTCCAAAACTTACCGACACAGCGACCCCGGTTGCCAGCGCTCTGCGGCGTTTGAAGTGATGACCAATGATTGTGATTGATGGCAGAAAGAGTAAAGCTTGCCCGAGCCCCATGCCAAGAGCCTGTGCTAAAAACACCTTTGCTGGCGATCAGTTCAACATCCTACCTCAAAGACGAGACAAATTCTACCTGATAGTAATGGCCAGGGTGAGAGAGGGACAACAGGAACATCGAGGTCACTTGGAGTACGGAACCAGCGGCAATCATGAGACGACTACAGATGTCAATCACAATCAAATAGAGAGCACGCAAATAACCAGAAGTACAAGTATCCCGCGTCAAACGCCCGACCGACGAGAACCCCAGGTGCGTACTGCATGAAGAGCTGGAAGCTCCCAATCCAACTATTCAAAGTAGGAAGAATGAATGGGTAAATCACACAAGAGTTGTTGGCACACCTTATGTCGGAAGGCGATCTGCTTCGTAGAAACTCTCTCGTATAGTAGTCTTGGTATACGCCAAATGCGGAGAGGTATCTTTGGAAAAGCTCAATCGGACTGGGCATAAGGTATGGAGATCATTCAATAGGTCCGTACCCGTACGTGCAGAATTGAGTGAGCCATCTGGATTGAGTTAGTGTTTAGTGCCGTTAGAAGTACAACCGCTTATCCACGACTCACGTTGCCACAACTGTTACCCATGCATCGCGTCCTCCATCTACAACGAAGCCACTCTGGGAGCAGGGCACCTCGAGAACCCGATGGGTGTCTTCGTCACTGTTATTCTCCTTGCACTCACGCGGGGAAATTGACCTGACAGTCTGCGAGCGACCGTCCACCGACATGAAGGAAAGGATGGAGGACTGAAAGGATAGAATGGAACAGACAAAGACCTTTTATACTCAGAATACGACAGAAGAGGAAGCCACGGCTGCAAATAGATCGAATCGGCAACGACTACATTTTGAGGGTTCAAGTCAGAAATAGCTCGAATTAGAACGGCGACTCGATGATCGAATTGGGTTGCGCCCGCGTGGAAGTCACAGAAGTTCTAGATGCCGGCTCTGCAGATATTGCCGTTTAAATGACCGGATTTTCCGTATCAAGACGTACCACTCGACCATGCACCCTGTCTGCGATCAGCCAAAGTACACAAGTACATTGCACTTGTTATACATGTGCCATCGGACGAGGCAAAATAACTTTCAAACATTGCATACATCCGGAAGAATAGAGCTTTACATAACTATGGAAAGCATGCATGACGTCTTCTGCGTCCTTCTGTGTCGGATGCAAAATTGATGCTTTCTAGCTTGGACGTCATGCGTTGGGTAGATGAATGGAGTCGATATGAATGGAGTTATATGAATATACTTTAGCAGGACCGTGGGTTTGCTGTGGTCCTCCCAAAACGACAAGTGATTTAGCCAACCGACTGTCATAGAACGCTGAACTCTAGATGGTGGACGTCTTGGAGTTCTAGATGACATTCGGACCTTGTCCTGGTCCAGTCCATTGCGTCGGTCACACGAAAGTACATCCGCCAGATGAACGGATGGAGAAGAGATGTCCGGCATCGGCAGTAACATGATGATCCATATCAATGCGATCACAGTCGGTGGAGTTTTGACCGGGAACTCAAGTAGAGCTGACAGGGCTGTGAAGGTACACGAGGTCTCATCCTCGATGGGGCTTGAGGCGGTCCAGAGCGAGCAGCAAATCAAACGTAGAGATAGGACAACAGAGTCTTTTTTTGGAAAAACACACGAAGAGATTTGCTGAGTACATCGATAACAGGTGGGTACAGTCTGATTACAGTAGAGTATGGCTTATGGGTATTCGTGTAGAGAATGCTGTGATAGGCAGACGGCCTATGTATGTCTGAGAAGCCGGTTCAATTTGACCCGCAAGGTAAGTAACGTTAACATGTAATGTACTTGACTTCGAAGGGTCGTTTCGTCGCACGTGTGAGAAATTTTGCTGCCTACAGGCTGGGAGGAGGAAGTGTCTAAAATGGTGCTGAGAAGTGCCTGGTAATTTCCTATGATTCTTCATGAAAGGTTTGTCGACAAACTGTGGGACTGGCTCGGCCGTTTCAGTAGAAGGGAATGTCACAGCCCGCTTTTGGCGAATGCCGCACTGTTGAGGAACGTAAAAAACCTTGAAAGATTCGTCAATATGGTATGGCGGATGTCGATGAAGGCTAATAAGAGTATCTTTCAAACCTGCATGTGCAGTTTCTGCATGAAATGAAACCAGCCGATTAATTGATCATGCGGTAGTAATCCAACAGCTGCAAGCGCGTTACCAGCTGAACGAGGCACGCGTCTAGACAAAGGTACTGGGCCAGTCAGCAATGAGGGCAAAATAGTTCGCGTGCCTAGATGGGAAATTTTGAAGATTGAAATCTATTCTCGCATGGCCTAATTATCACGGCGAAGCCATATATGATCGCGATGGCGAGGTCATTAACCGAGCGGAAAAATCAACGTTCTGCAAACGTTTCACGCTGAGAAGCGTTCGAGAAAAGGAAATCTGCAACAGGACCTGCTAATTCCAGCAAGTCATCAAATCATGAGTAATCCTTGGTGCTTCGACCCCAGCAGGACCAAGCTTCTTTTCTTTTTTCTTTTGTGGTGAGGACAGAGATTGCCAGGGTTGTCTGAGGCACAGTGCACGTCGAAAGAGATATCTGCGATTTGACGTAATCAGATAAGATGACGGACAGCAAGGATGGGACACGGACTCTTTTCAACGAATCTCAATGTATCTCCATAAGGTGAGGCGGGAGCATTGAGAAAGCTTACCCGACTTTACTAGCACGTACCCCACCTTCATTCATCGATGTGATCGGAGACCGCTTTTCTAGGCGTCGACGACAACGGCTAGACCTATTTTTACAAAGATTCACTGGCGCTTAGCTCTGCTTCAAAATTTACGACAAGGATCAGCATCATCCTTCAACTTCAATGGCGTGTGCCATTCATCGTGTCGACGTCCTTCTCACACTGACATTGATAGGAACAGTTTTAGATACCAACTCAATTGCGCCTGATGCGAATCTCCTCTTTACCTGATAGCCACAACAAGCCAATTTACAACTGCGACGAAAATGGAATAACGTTTCTTGATAGACCATATCTGCTAGGGAGCCTTTGCTCTCTCTTCGCTTCCCTCGATCAAAAATCACAGCATGAGATGCTTCCAGGCTAAAATCTGGAGGGCCGAGACTCTCACTTTGTGTGTAAGGCTCTGCTCCTTAGGGTCGTTACACAGGCCGAGTTTACCTATTTTTGGAGTGACCTCCATCCTCATGTCTTTTATAAACAGGGAGACGCAACGTACTCCTGTGAATATCTATCACACGATTCTTTTAAGCGTCCACCTTAACGACAAACCCGATTATGTGTTACCGAGAAGTATATTGTATGATGTACTCGTGTGGTCACGAAGTTCCTCATGGTGAGAAACGCGTAAGTTTCTTGTTCTGCGGATGGACTTGCGGGCTGAGATGTATTCATTGAGATCGACTGCAGGTCGCCTCGATGTCGTTATAGTGCTACCCACAATCCTACCTGCAAGACTTGCTCTACTTCTTGCAAGCAGTGGTATGCCGCGTTTATGAATAGAGACATTGCAATCACTCAAGGTTTCCTTTCGTTCCAGGCTTCGTCCCGCTCAAATGGCTGTGACGGCAAAAGCATCAATCGTTTGTGGTCACTGCTCCAGACGGAGGAGCTGAGACTCTCCGGTCATGACCGGAGACCACGTTGCGAAACCCTAAATTAATACACCTCACTCAATGAGTCTGTACTGACGTTTATGTATGTTGGAGAAAGATCCTGAAAATACACGTACTACCGCTTCTTGGCCCAAATTGTTGCAATTGACTGTCGTAGATTCTGTTCTATATATAACATTTTGACGTTGAAAGATATAAGATGGCACATTTGAAAAAATCCATAGAGGTCGCCGTTACCCTTTTGTGTAGGATAGGGGATAATCGATGATATCGCAGTTCGGCGGAAACACGAAATAGAGTGTGGCGCCATCAGTAGGAGGAGCATCGAAGCCATCCGGCCGCACAATTTGTTCTTATACACTAACTTTTCAGCGTGCACGCTTCTCCAAGTCCATTGTTAAGAGAGATTCTAGTCAGTTGAACCTTTGGCTTAAAATAAGTTTATCTTGCCGAGCCGATCAACACTCACCTTCAAGCTTCGATGAACAAACCCGCCGTTCTGTTGCATGATGGAATTGAAGCTCACTCTCTGTATCTTACTCGACATTGCTCGTCTCAGGACACGGACAATAGCGTTGCTCACGCTCCCAATTGTTTGAACCGTGACATACCACATCATCGGCTCGTGGTCTCCCACAATCTCCTGCAAGCTGTCACTCTCCCAGGTCTAGACTTCCTCAAGGCATGGGCCGATTGTACGTTAAATCTGATGTTAATCGTGATAAAGAGTTATTTTGATACATTGTACAGGTCGATTAGTCTGCAGCAAGAATGATGGACTAGAACTTCCATCTCTCAGGTTCCGAGATCTCCTCTGGGACCCGGTTGACAATGAGGGCGTCTTGACGGACTTTGACCTTGATACTTCTGCTCTCTTGCAAGTCCCTGAAGTTGATTGGATGTCATCGGTGGCCGGACTCTTGACGTGCAAGGCTGTTTGCGACAAGAGATTTCAACGTCTATTGCGAGATCAGATAGAACCTTACGTCTGGATGGTCTCTTCCGCATATCTACGTGGCCTTGATCAGCATGAATGACAGCTTTTTAAATGAAACTGGCAGTGCTCTTTCACCTGCTTATGTCAATCTGTCGACGAGAATCAGGTTAGTACATAATTAAGCAAAATTGTCAGTGTCAAGGCCTGGTATAGACCGACGCACTATGAGTGACTGATGTGAACTCTGGACCATCGCACTGTGACTTCAAGCCTTGGTACCTCTTGAATCCTTCCTATTGAAATGACTTCTCCTTCCACTAACACACGCTTACATACGAGGATGAGCATTGCTACTCACAGCACGTGGAGAGATGGCCAGCGCAGAACATAGTGATTTTCTTTTTGGGAAGTGCAGATGGTGATAAGGAGCCAAGTGCTTTAACCATTTAACTGACGTTGTCGCAGCTCTTGCGTTTCGCGCAAGGTGATTATGCAGGTACCCGTCGATTGACTACCATCCTGCGACTGATGCAAGACTACTTGAAGTTGTGCGTTCTAACCTGCGTCAATTGAAGAACACTGCCGTTCGGGATAACGTATCCTTCAGCTTCTCCAGAGATAGAGCGAATATTGTCAAGAATGGCGGAGAAGCTCGATCATCACCCTTGGACACTTCAGCAACTAATGACATCTATCAGCAGTCTGTGTCAAGCCGTTGGAAAATACTATGAGAACAAGATCATTTTTGACAAACTTTGGACATTGTAAGTCAATGCATTTGCTCAGGCACTACTAGTGGAATCCAAAGATGAAAACCTTTGGATGCCTAATACGTGTGATGTATATCTCAGGTATCAATACATATATGTATATTACAGAGCTGTATGCAATATTTCTGGAACCGAACGGCCCCAAACACCAAAAAGAAGCCTACACCCGGCTGATCCGCAATAAGAAACGATTCTCCCTTCTCAGATGACCACTCAAAAATTGGACGCTACGACCGCCTAAACCACGAGAGCCAACCTTTCCCCTTATGATTCCCCAACAACGGTGTCTCCTCACTCGGCGCCACGACGGCCCTGATATCCGAGCCCGTCGCTGACTCAAGTGCCCTCGCCAACGCAACTCCCACCACCCTCGGGTCCTCTTCGTCCGTCGTCACGAGCCCTGGTACGTCCACATCTCCGTCGCCCCTCTCAACGATCGTCGAATCGGAGGCTGGAATATAGACGTCTGTCGTTGTGTGACTAGGGAGTGGGTTTCCGAACTCATCGAGGCCAAGCCGGCGCTGGCGGAAGTGGAAGACGATGCACATGGCGAGGAGAGAACCTTGCATGATGCCTGAAACGGCGAAGGTTATCCAACCTGGACGAACACACGTTGTGAGTCTGCTTTGATGAAGTATGAAAGTTAGTCAGACTTACTCGTCCAGTTCGTGCCGGGCCTGGAGAGGCAAGAATGTCAGACATGGAAAGGTGACGGGCGTGGAATGGCTCACCGTAGCGCGATACTAAGAACCATCAAGATGGCCCCTGGACTTTGGATACACATCATGGGTATACTCAATGCGCCGACGATCTTGGCTCGGTACGTGTGGACTAACTGCGGCGCGTATTGTATCGCAGCGAGCAAGGCTGACGAAACGCCTAGGAAGGTCGCCCACTTTGCAAGTATGTCGGGAAGTGGAACATCTGGCGCGGACGAGGTAGGGATGGTGAGGAGGAGGAAGAAGGACGTGAAGGTAATGAATGCCCTATGACAGCGGATAAGCGAGGAATTTTGGAGGACGAAGACGGAGGTGCGTACATGTGAATGGCTACAACCCAGGCGAGGACGATGGAGAGACGCCATTCAGGGCTCTTTCTTGCAGTCTTGACGTAGATGGGCGGGTGTGTATCTTGTGTGGCGGCAGCAAGTTGAACGTACTTGAGGTGTGGAGGGTAGTATATCATATAGAGAATGAGACTGCAAGATAATATTAGGATTTGTCGGAAGAAGGCGGCTCGAGACACACATTATGGTGAAAAGTGCCCACTGTAGCCCCAACTGCACAACGCCGGCCGTCATCTCCAGACAAGTTCCTATACTCTAATTAGAACAATGAGAAAAGAGAAAGAAAAAGATCAGAAAAGATCAATACGAACCAGCACTGGACAGCACTTGACGATGCGCCACTGCATAGTGATCCTAGACTCTATTCAGCTGGACGTACTGGCATGGTAACGAAGAACACACATGTTCAGAAAGCCAGCAGCAGACGAGGTGCTGCCGAGGAGAAGAAACCAAGGACTGAATCCTTCTGAAGAGCCTTGGTTGATGATACGTATGTGCTAGCAGAGAAATTGAGTTGGCGAACAATAGTAACGACGAGCACATTACCTGGGGAAGATAGGAGACGATGAGGCCGCAGCAGAGGCCAAAAGTAAGAAGGGCGGTAAACCAGTCATGGTGCTGGAGGCTATTGAGCTGAAGAATAGCGCAGAAGTAAATGACGCACCGGGACACAGACCGACGACATGGTCAGAACAGCAGGACGCGTCTGTAACACGTGCTAACGTACAGCACTGCCACTTGATCAAGTTCATCAATGGCGTAAGACAGTCGCGTCAGCATCACGTGGTTGCGGTCAGTTCCGAATCAGCCACCAATTTGTCAGCCTGTACAGGACTGCGGCAGAAATTCCCACACGCCTTGCTCAACACCAAATCCATTACTCAAGGTAAGTTCGTCGCGCTTAGACGTCCTCCTCGCTCACCGCTGTCTAGATGCAGATTTTCGTCAAGACCCTTACGGGGAAGACGATCACCCTCGAGGTCGAGTCGTCCGACACCATCGACAATGTCAAGGCAAAAATCCAGGACAAGGAGGGGTGCGTGAGCTTTCGATGCGACCATACAAAGGCTAACTGAATTCTAGTATTCCCCCTGACCAACAACGTCTCATCTTCGCCGGCAAACAACTCGAGGACGGCCGCACTCTCAGTGACTACAACATTCAGAAGGAGTCGACGCTTCACTTAGTCCTTCGGTGTGTAATAACTCTTTCGATATTCAGCTTAATCTCACTCTTGTAGTCTCCGCGGTGGTATCATTGAGCCATCGCTGAAGGTCCTCGCCTCCAAGTACAACTGTGACAAACAGATTTGCCGAAAATGCTATGCTCGCCTGCCCCCTCGCGCGACTAACTGCCGGAAGAGGGGATGCGGACACTCTTCACAACTCCGCCCGTGAGTCTACGTTATCTGTTCACACTTCGGCACTGATTGGGCTCGTCCTTCACAGTAAGAAAAAGCTGAAGTAGTCCGTACGCTCAGTCATCAGTATGCAACGGGAATTCGTTACTTTTATGTATCTATTCTTTTGCAATGTTGGACCGTTGTTTTCATCATCATATACAATAGCCCTCAAGAATAAGTCTCTCGTCTCTCGGGAATGTGTACCATTGCTTTGAATCCATATTCTTGGATCTGTGATGCATGACTTATTCCTTACTTCGGTTCCCCTGACAATCGTTAACATCTAGCGTCACAATTGATCACTCATTTCAGTCTCTTACAGCCCTGCTCAACAGACACCCTTTTCGAACGATTAGTCTTGATTACCTCTCCCACTTACGCATGTATGGCCAAGAATCGATCATGAGGATGGTGAGATTTCTCTCATAATCCGTAACGAGAATTTTTGTTCATAACCAGAAACATCAATGGCTATAGTCCTTTGTCACGAACTTCGCACCTGAGCCAACTAGTCTTATTAGAAAGGTGAACGAACATCGAAGGAATTGTGACGGTAAGGAAGCTTTGAGTCTGTGCATGCCCGCCGAGGTGGTTCTTCTATCCCAGTCAAAGGGCGGCGACCGTATCAAAGACATAAATATTAAGAGGTTGTCGGCGTTGAACATCTTGCAGAGCATGTCGGGTGCGCGTTGAGCGTTGATATCTTATGTCATCGAAAATAATCTCGAGGTACGGATGTTTTTCTCAAGTGTATTCTAGAAGATGTAGGAATTAATCTTTCTCTCACAGATGATATGCGCTCCTTGGTCTCGCAAGAACGCTGCGGCTAGCTACCTTTATACAAGGTCTGTCGTTGACTCAACAATGTGAGCTAATTGGGAAGAGAGGAAAGGTAATATCACTCAGCAGGTTGAAAAAGGGTCTAGATGAGTATAATCATGAGGATGCCGCAGTCAGCACTACTTTACTTGACTTCAGAAGTAAACCCTATCGTTGATTTTAAAGATTATGTAATTATATTGGGGTTTCATAACATTGAGATACTATCACACAAAACAGTTTGGTATAGTCGGAAGATGGAAACAGGATGTCTATCCACCGTGACTCTTGGTACGAGAACGAGTCGTCATCGAATGTTCCGATGTGGGCTGCATGGAGTTTGAACCACCACGAGAACTTCTGGTTCTGGATGTCGATTGTTCGTTAGCTTGTTGCGAGTTAGAACCACCACGAGAACCTCTGGTTCTGGATGCCGGTTGTTCATTAGCTCGTCGCGAGTTTGAACCGCCACG